>JARPMJ010009407.1:0-27261 GCA_033366665.1 Phoxinus dragarum | reverse complement strand
CACCAAATTTGAAGATGATCAGATTAAAACTGTAGGAGGAGTTCGTTAAAGTACGAGGCCTGAAAATGGCAAAAACTGCACAAAAATCAGAGAGGAAGTTCAAAATGGCTGACTTCCTGTTGTGTTTAAGGCTATGCTCCAAGAGACTTTTTTGTAGGTATTTGGTCATGACATGTATGTACCGAATTTCGTACACATACGTGAAACGTAGCGGGAGGCGCACTCCGTTGAACCTTTATAGGTGGCGCTATCGAGCCATTTTACCCCGCCCATTTCTGAAACGCATATCAGATGTCAATTTTCGCCAGTTCTGACGCGTGTGCAAATTTTCGTGAGTTTTCGTGCATGTTTAGGCCCTCAAAAATGCGTTTAAACACGGAAAATAATAATAATTAAAGCTGCAAGCAGCGATGAAAGGGCCCTCGCACCCGTGCCAACCGCCACCCGGTGGCTTTAGGAAGACAGAGCATGGTGGGCAATGTGCATTTAAGTAGGTAAAAATAGGAGGAGTATGTCAAAGTCAGTTACAAAAATGTCCTTTATTATGGGGATAATAGCATGCGTTATCACTCAGATAAGTGTTGCTAGCATGTTTTAGCATGTTTCTAGCATGTTTAGAACTCAATGGTATATTAAATATGTCGCTAGCAATGCATCACAGTTTAAAACGTGTCACTTTCTGTCGACAGTAGGTGGCGCTATTACTCTAACTGATTATTCTCATGTAAATGTGTTCAGGGCAGGACTCTTATCAAACGTGTGAAGTTTGGGGCAGATTGGACATTGCCTTCTTCAGTAACAACAACTTCCCGTTTCATTGCATTAGCATGCTTTAGCACTTAGCTAAGAATTGCTAGCATGTTTTAACATGTTTCTAACATGTATATAACTCAATGGCATATTTAATATGTTGCTAGTAATACATCGCAATGTTAAACATGTCACTTCCTGTTGCCAGTAGGTGGCGCTATTACTATAACTGAAAAGTGTCATGTAGATGTGTTCAGGGCAGGACTCTTATCAAACGTGTGAAGTTTGGGGCAGATTGGACATTGCCTTCTTGATTAACAACAACTTCCTGTTTCATTGCATTAGCGTGCTTTAGCACTTAGCTAAGAATTGCTAGCATGTTTTAACATGTTTCTAACATGTATATAACTCAATGGCATATTTAATATGTTGCTAGTACTGCATCACAGTGTTAAACATGTCACTTCCTGTTGCCAGTAGGTGGCGCTATTACTATAACTGAAAAGTGTCATGTAGATGTGTTCAGGACAGGACTCTTATCAAACGTGTAAAGTTTGGGAAAGATTGGACATTGCCTTCTTCAGTAACACCAACTTCCTCTTTCATTGCATTAGCATGCTTTAGCACTTAGCTAAGAATTGCTAGCATGTTTTAACAGGTTTCTAACATGTTTATAACTCAATGGCATATTTAATATGTTGCTAGTACTGCATCACAGTGTTAAACATGTCATTTCCTGTTGCCAGTAGGTGGCGCTATTACTATAACTGAATATTCTCATGTAAATGTGTTAAACATGAGAATATTCAACCGTGTGAAGTTTGGGGCAGATTAAACATCCAATGCCTGAGTTACAGCAAATTCCTATTTAATTGCATTAATAGCATGATTTAGCACCTAGCTAATGTTTGCTAGCATGTTTTAGCATGTTTCTAGTATGTTGTTAACATGTTTAACACTTGCTGGCACTTTTTTGTATGTTATTAGGAGTCCAAAACAGTGTTAAACATGTCACTTCCTGTTGCCAGCAGGTGGCGCTATGACTGTAACTGAATTTGAGCATGGTCATGTGTTCAGGACAGAACGCTTATCAAACGTGTGAAGTTTGGGGCAGATTGGACATTCAATGCCTGAGTTACAGCAAATTCCTATTTAATTGCAGTAATAGCATGCTTTAGCACTTAGCTAATGTTTGCTAGCATGTTTTAGCATGTTTCTAGTATGTTGTTAACATGTTAAGCACTTGCTGGCAATTTTTTATATGTTATTAGGAGTCCAAAACAGTGTTAAACATGTCACTTCCTGTTGCCAGCAGGTGGCGCTATGACTGTAACTGAATTTGAGCATGGTCATGTGTTCAGGACAGAACGCTTATCAACCGTGTGAAGTTTGGGGCAGATTGGACATGTTTGCCTGAGTTACAGCAACTTCCTGTTTCATGGCGAAACATCAAAATTTGTCAGGCCGCCGAGGACACGCCCTTCGACGAAAACTCTAGATCTTCGCAATTTAACGTCGCAAAGGCCTTAAGATTACACTCACCAAATTTGAAGATGATCAGATTAAAACTGTAGGAGGAGTTCGTTAAAGTACGAGGCCTGAAAATGGCAAAAACTGCACAAAAATCAGAGAGGAAGTTCAAAATGGCTGACTTCCTGTTGTGTTTAAGGGCTATGCTCCAAGAGACTTTTTTGTAGGTATTGGGTCATTACATGTATGTACCGAATTTCGTACACATACGTGAAACGTAGCGGGAGGCGCACTCCGTTGAACCTTTATAGGTGGCGCTATCGAGCCATTTTACCCCGCCCAATTCTGAAACGCATATCAGATGTCAATTTTCGCCAGTTCTGACGCGTGTGCAAATTTTCGTGAGTTTTCGTGCATGTTTAGGCCCTCAAAAATGCGATTAAATGCGGAAAATAATAATAATTAAAGCTGCAAGCAGCGATGAAAGGGCCCTCGCACCCGTGCCAACCGCCACCCGGTGGATTTAGGAAGACAGAGCACGGTGGGCATTGTGCATTTAAGTAGGTAAATATAGGAGTATGTCAAAGTCAGTTACAAAATGTCCTTTATTATGGGGATAATAGCATGCATTATCACTCAGATAAGTGTTGCTAGCATGTTTTAGCATGTTTCTAGCATGTTTAGAACTCAATGGTATATTAAATATGTCGCTAGCAATGCATCACAGTTTAAAACGTGTCACTTCCTGTCGACAGTAGGTGGCGCTATTACTCTAACTGATTATTCTCATGTAAATGTGTTCAGGGCAGGACTCTTATCAAACGTGTGAAGTTTGGGGCAGATTGGACATTGTCTTCTTCAGTAACAACAACTTCCCGTTTCATTGCATTAGCGTGCTTTAGCACTTAGCTAAGAATTGCTAGCATGTTTTAACATGTTTCTAACATGTTTATTACTCAATGGCATATTTAATATGTTGCTAGTAATGCATCGCAGTGTTAAACATGTCACTTCCTGTTGCCAGTAGGTGGCGCTATTACTATAACTGAAAAGTGTCATGTAGATGTGTTCAGGACAGGACTCTTATCAAACGTGTAAAGTTTGGGGCAGATTGGACATTGCCTTCTTGAGTAACAACAACTTCCTCTTTCATTGCATTAGCATGCTTTAGCACTTAGCTAAGAATTGCTAGCATGTTTTAACATGTTTCTAACATGTTTATTACTCAATGGCATATTTAATATGTCGCTAGTAATGCATCACAGTGTAAAACGTGTCACTTCCTGTCGACAGTAGGTGGCGCTATTACTTTAACTTAAAATTGTCATGTAGATGTGTTCAGGGCAGGACTCTTATCAAACGTGTGAAGTTTGGGGCAGATTGGACATTGCCTTCTTCAGTAACACCAACTTCCTGTTTCATTGCATTAGCGTGCTTTAGCACTTAGCTAAGAATTGCTAGCATGTTTTAACATGTTTCTAACATGTATATAACTCAATGGCATATTTAATATGTTGCTAGTACTGCATCACAGTGTTAAACATGTCACTTCCTGTTGCCAGTAGGTGGCGCTATTACTATAACTGAAAAGTGTCATGTAGATGTGTTCAGGACAGGACTCTTATCAAACGTGTAAAGTTTGGGAAAGATTGGACATTGCCTTCTTTAGTAACAACAACTTCCTCTTTCATTGCATTAGCATGACTTTAGCACTTAGCTAAGAATTGCTAGCATGTTTTAACAGGTTTCTAACATGTTTATAACTCAATGGCATATTTAATATGTTGCTAGTACAGCATCACAGTGTTAAACATGTCATTTCCTGTTGCCAGTAGGTGGCACTATTACTATAACTGAATATTCTCATGTAAATGTGTTAAACATGAGAATATTCAACCGTGTGAAGTTTGGGGCAGATTGAACATCCAATGCCTGAGTTACAGCAAATTCCTATTTAATTGCATTAATAGCATGATTTAGCACCTAGCTAATGTTTCCTAGCATGTTTTAGCATGTTTCTAGTATGCTGTTAACATGTTTAACACTTGCTGGCACTTTTTTGTATGTTACAAAACAGTGTTAAACATGTCACTTCCTGTTGCCAGCAGGTGGCGCTATGACTGTAACTGAATTTGAGCATGGTCATGTGTTCAGGACAGAACGCTTATCAAACGTGTGAAGTTTGGGGCAGATTGGACATTCAATGCCTGAGTTACAGCAAATTCCTATTTAATTGCAGTAATAGCATGCTTTAGCACTTAGCTAATGTTTGCTAGCATGTTTTAGCATGTTTCTAGTATGTTGTTAACATGTTAAGCACTTGCTGGCAATTTTTTATATGTTATTAGGAGTCCAAAACAGTGTTAAACATGTCACTTCCTGTTGCCAGCAGGTGGCGCTATGACTGTAACTGAATTTGAGCAATGACATGTGTTCAGGACAGAACGCTTATCAAACGTGTGAAGTTTGGGACAGATTGGACATTGTTTGCCTGAGTTACAGCAACTTCCTGTTTCATGGCGAAACATCAAAATTTGTCAGGCCGCCGAGGACACGCCCTTCGACGAAAACTCTAGATCTTCGCAATTTAACGTCGCAAAGGCCTTAAGATTACACTCACCAAATTTGAAGATGATCAGATTAAAACTGTAGGAGGAGTTCGTTAAAGTACGAGGCCTGAAAATGGCAAAAACTGCACAAAAATCAGAGAGGAAGTTCAAAATGGCTGACTTCCTGTTGTGTTTAAGGCTATGCTCCAAGAGACTTTTTTGTAGGTATTGGGTCATTACATGTATGTACCGAATTTCGTACACATACGTGAAACGTAGCGGGAGGCGCACTCCGTTGAACCTTTATAGGTGGCGCTATAGAGCCATTTTACCCCGCCCAATTCTGAAACGCATATCAGATGTCAATTTTCGCCAGTTCTGACGCGTGTGCAAATTTTCGTGAGTTTTCGTGCATGTTTAGGCCCTCAAAAATGCGATCAAATGCGGAAAATAATAATAATAATAATAATAATAATAATAATAATAATAATAATAATAATAATAAACAGAGCAATTCCAATAGTGTCCTCGCACCATCGGTGCTCGGGCCCTAATAATAATTAAAGCTGCAAGCAGCGATGAAAGGGCCCTCGCACCCGTGCCACCGCCACCCGGTGGCTTTAGGAAGACAGAGCATGGTGGGCAATGTGCATTTAAGTGGGTAAAAATAGGAGGAGTATGTCAAAGTCAGTTACAAAAATGTCCTTGATTATGGGGATAATAGCATGCGTTATAACTCAGATAAGTGTTGCTAGCATGTTTTAGCATATTTCTAGCATGTTTAGAACTCAATGGCATATTAAATATGTCGCTAGTAATGCATCACAGTGTAAAACGTGTCACTTCCTGTCGACAGTAGGTGGCGCTATTACTTTAACTTAAAATTGTCATGTAGATGTGTTCAGGGCAGGACTCTTATCAAACGTGTGAAGTTCGGGGCAGATTGGACATTGCCTTCTTCAGTAACACCAACTTCCTGTTTCATTGCATTAGCGTGCTTTAGCACTTAGCTAAGAATTGCTAGCATGTTTTAACATGTTTCTAACATGTATATAACTCAATGGCATATTTAATATGTTGCTAGTACTGCATCACAGTGTTAAACATGTCACTTCCTGTTGCCAGTAGGTGGCGCTATTACTATAACTGAAAAGTGTCATGTAGATGTGTTCAGGGCAGGACTCTTATCAAACGTGTGAAGTTTGGGGCAGATTGGACATTGCCTTCTTCAGTAACACCAACTTCCTGTTTCATTGCATTAGCATGCTTTAGCACTTAGCTAAGAATTGCTAGCATGTTTTAACATGTTTCTAACATGTATATAACTCAATGGCATATTTAATATGTTGCTAGTACAGCATCACAGTGTTAAACATGTCATTTCCTGTTGCCAGTAGTTGGCGCTATTACTATAACTGAATATTCTCATGTAAATGTGTTAAACATGAGAATATTCAACCGTGTGAAGTTTGGGGCAGATTAAACATCCAATGCCTGAGTTACAGCAAATTCCTATTTAATTGCATTAATAGCATTATTTAGCACCTAGCTAATGTTTGCTAGCATGTTTTAGCATGTTTCTAGTATGTTGTTAACATGTTTAACACTTGCTGGCACTTTTTTGTATGTTATTGGGAGTCCAAAACAGTGTTAAACATGTCACTTCCTGTTGCCAGCAGGTGGCGCTATGACTGTAACTGAATTTGAGCATGGTCATGTGTTCAGGACAGAACGCTTATCAAACGTGTGAAGTTTGGGGCAGATTGGACATTCAATGCCTGAGTTACAGCAAATTCCTATTTAATTGCAGTAATAGCATGCTTTAGCACTTAGCTAATGTTTGCTAGCATGTTTTAGCATGTTTCTAGTATGTTGTTAACATGTTAAGCACTTGCTGGCAATTTTTTATATGTTATTAGGAGTCCAAAACAGTGTTGAACATGTCACTTCCTGTTGCCAGCAGGTGGCGCTATGACTGTAACTGAATTTGAGCATGGTCATGTGTTCAGGACAGGACTCTTATCAAACGTGTGAAGTTTGGGGCAGATTGGACATTGTTTGCCTGAGTTACAGCAACTTCCTGTTTCATGGCGAAACATCAAAATTTGTCAGGCCGCCGAGGACACGCCCTTCGACGAAAACTCTAGATCTTCGCAATTTAACGTCGCAAAGGCCTTAAGATTACACTCACTAAATTTGAAGATGATCAGATTAAAACTGTAGGAGGAGTTCGTTAAAGTACGAGGCCTGAAAATGGCAAAAACTGCACAAAAACCAGAGAGGAAGTTCAAAATGGCTAACTTCCTGTTGTGTTTAAGGCTATGCTCCAAGAGACTTTTTTGTAGGTATTTGGTCATTACATGTATGTACCGAATTTCGTACACATACGTGAAACGTAGCGGGAGGCGCACTCCGTTGAACCTTTATAGGTGGCGCTATCGAGCCATTTTACCCCGCCCAATTCTGAAACGCATATCAGATGTCAATTTTCGCCAGTTCTGACGCGTGTGCAAATTTTCGTGAGTTTTCGTGCATGTTTAGGCCCTCAAAAATGCGATCAAATGCGGAAAATAATAATAATAATAATAATAATAATAAACAGAGCAATTCCAATAGTGTCCTCGCACCATCGGTGCTCGGGCCCTAATAATAATAATAATAAACAGAGCAATTCCAATAGTGTCCTCGCACCATCGGTGCTCGGGCCCTAATAATAATAATAAACAGAGCAATTCCAATAGTGTCCTCGCACCATCGGTGCTCGGGCCCTAATAATAATAATAATAAATATAGCTGCAAGCAGCGATTACGGGCCCAAGCCGGTGGCACCGCCACCCTGGTGCCTTTAGTTACACTAAAGGCACCGGGGTGACGGTGCCCCCAGCTTGGGCCCTCCATCGCTGCTTGCAGCTATATTTATATATATATATATATATTTATATATATATATATATATATATAAAGCCGCCACCCCGTTGCCTTTCGGGTTCCTGTGCACGACGGGCAATAACGTAACCCGCTTTGACTGTCGAGAGGGCAATATAGCCCTATGTATCACTCGATTTTATTTAACCAAATGTTTTTTTTACAAAATATGTTATTTATCTGATTCATCCAACCCTATACTGCACTCTTTTACTAATACTATATTATATTTCATCGTTTTCATGTCTTGCCCTCAAACATATCTGTTTAATCTGCTTATTTTTAAGTTACACATAATACATTGATTGAAAAATAAACTCAAACTTTTTGTTTATGGTAATATTTTTTGATACAGAAAGAAATAAGTGAGACTGTGGGAGTGAGGGGAGGGTAATGACAGCCAAAGGGAGACAGAGACAGATAAGTTTTGAAACTAAAAAAATGACATCCTAACTTTGATAATGTTTAAATATACATAAAAATGCAGCATATCATTAATTGAAATTAGTGTACTTTAAAACACTTGTTTAAAATAAAAAACACATTTATACATAGTATAAAACACTAGATGGCACAATTGTTCATAGTCTTTCTGCTCCCCTCCCCACACACACAGACAGGGGGGCTGTCTGTGTGTGTGTGTATGCCCTCCCTCCCCCCCCCCACACACACACACACACAGACACACACACACACACACACACACACACACACACACACACACACACACACACACACACACACACACACACACACACACACACACACACACAGAATGGCTGGGGGAACTCTGTCAGAGAGAGACAAAACCACATTCAAACCAAAATATCTGACTTCCTGTTGGTCGGAGCTAATGACTGTAAATCAGAAAGTTGTCCGGCTCGATGTGCACAATATACATACCAAGTTTTGTGACTGTATGTAAAACTAACCCCCCCACTTTTGTCAAAAGTAACACACTTCCTGCTGCCAGTTGGTGGCGCTATAACTTTGACTCACATTAGTTACATCCATGTGATCGCTCTCTTACAACAAACACGCTACTGAAGTTTCATCAAGATCAATTAATGTATGAAGACGTTATAACACATCGTGTTTCTCTTTTCTCGCCATAATTTCGTTTCCTCGCCACGGCCAAACTGTTCGAGATATCAAAAAGCCATCCGCAATTTAGCATCCTCAATGTCTTGACTTCATGCTGACCGAGTTTGGTGAAGATCAAATTAAATTTCTTGGAGGAGTATATAAAATTCCAGGGGCGTGCGTTTTCATACAACCCATAATAGCCGACTTCCTGTTGGGCTGGCGTAAAACTTAGAGCACGAAAGTTGTTCGGCCCCGATGAGATCTATATGTGTACCGAGTTTCATACTAATTCATGCAATATTCAGTTTGATATATGGACCAAGTTTTCGGACCCCGTTAAAGGGGGCGCTGTTGAGCACCCCTGTCACGCCCGGGTACCAGCTTCAGCCCGGCCCTGATGGCCGCAGGTTCTGACCTGTGTGCAAAGTTTCAAGAGTTTTCGAGCATGTTAAGGGCCCCAAAAGTGCCCGAGATTTTGCACACAGCAGAGAAAGGGTTAAAATAAAGCCCCCCCCTCCTCTCTCACACACACAGACACTGAGAGAGACTGGCAAAATTCCCATCAAATCACATTCAAACCAAAATATCTGACTTCCTGTTGGTCGGAGCTAATGACTTTAAATTAGAAAGTTGTCCGGCTCGGGGAGATAAATATAAATACCGATTTTTTTTACTGTAGGTAAAACTAATACCCCATTTTTGACTAAAGGTGGCGCTACTGAGCCCCTTACCACGCCCGTTTCTGAAACTTTGCACAAGTGTACTAGGCAATAAATTTAAAGTGTCTGTCGAGTTTCATGCAATTTCAAGCATGTTAAGAGTCTCAAAAACTTTAAAAAAGAATATTAAAGTTTGATGCGTTGCCATGGCAACAGTATTTAAGATATCAATAATCCTTTCACAGGTCTACATCTGCCGTGTGTTTACATTATACACATAAAGTTTGAAGCAAATCGGGTAAAAATAAGAGGGTGATTTTAAAGCATTTTGAAAGTGACACACTTCCTGCTGCCAGTTGGTGGCGCTATAACTTTGACTCACAATAGTCACATCCATGTGATCGGCCTCTTACACACTGCTGAAGTTTCATCAAGATCAGTTAATGTATGAGGATGTTATAACACACTTCCTGTTTCCAATATTCGCCATAAATTCGTTTCCTCGCCACGGCCAAACCGTTCGAGATATCAAAAATCCCCTGGCAATTTTTCATCCTCCATGTCTTGACTTCATGCACACCGAGTTTCGTGGTGATTGGTTGAATTTTCTAGGAGGAGTATTTTAAATTCCATTGCATGTGTTTTTTAAACTACGCCAAATAGCCGACTTCCTGTTGGGCTGGCGTAAAAAGTAAAAGCACGAAGGATATATGAACCGATGAGATCTATAAGTATATCGATTTTCATATTATTACATGCAAGCGTGTTTGATTTATGGACCAAGTTTTCGGACCCCGTTCCAGGGGGCGCTGTCGAGCCCCCCTGCCACGCCCGGGTCCCAACTTCAGCCCGGTCCTAATGGCCGCGGGTTCTGACCCGTGTGCAAAGTTTCAAGAGTTTTTGAGCACGTTAAGAGACTCAAAAGTGCCCGAATAGTCGTAAGAAAAATAATAATAATAATAATAATAATAATAATAATAATAATAATAATAATCCGAAGGAAAACAATAGGGCCTTCGCCTTTTCAAGGCTTGGGCCCTAATAATAATAATAATCCGAAGGAAAACAATAGGGCCTTCGCCTTTTCAAGGCTTGGGCCCTAATAATAATAGTTAAGAAGAATAATCCGGAGGAAAACAATAGGGCCTTCGCCTTTTCAAGGCTTGGGCCCTAATTAACACCACTGTAAGGCTGGTGCCAGTTCGTCTGAGCACCCCCTAGGTGAAACAAAAGGCTCTCTTGGGAATTTACACTTGAACTGAATCTCGCATATGCAACAGGACACAGCTCACACCACTCACACACCCACACACACCATCTCTCCCTTCAACCCCCTCCTCCTCACCTGAAATACACTGAAAACCTATGCAATGTTATGCGTGTATGAAAAATGTAACTATATGTGTTTGGTCTCATTTAAAGTGTCTCAGTGCGCCTGGTAAAATGGTCTCACTCTCCCAATCATAATGAAAAGCTAAAAGAAGTTCTAAGATATGAAAAATGTGATGTATCCTCTGAAGGTGTGCATCCCCCTGATCTTCCATTCAAACTACATCCTGTATGTAAATAAGTATTCACTGCTACAAGTACCAAGAAGCCATTTGGTTGCTAATTTTGATCTCACATTGGCGAACCCCTCAATAGGGGTCTGAAATGTAATTATAATGACAAACACCACCATTTGGTGGATTTCTGGGTTTATAAGGAAAAGGAGCAGAAGATTCTGGGAGTCTGTAGTTTGACTGCCCACACAAGCGATGTGTGTAATTTTGTTGACAGGTAATAATCTCTACAAATTCCGTGATTTCTGAAATATTGTTATTATATGCTTAAGCTGATGATTTTATCCTTTTGAATTGGACTTTGAACTATTATTTCATTACCTGGTCAATAAATCGTAAACGTTTGATTTTATTCTGAACGACTCTGAGACTTGTTTTTTCCCAAATAAGATTAACGGATTCGTATGTTACCACAAGGCTGTTTCAGAGTTTAGCGACGGCTAATAACTGATATCAGGAAAGTTTGCAGGCTGCTTGGGTGAGAGGATGAGTATGTCCGTCTAGGACCAGCACGGTGTTGGTTGATTAATCTAGCTTGGACGCTTCCGACGACTTCTGTTCTAATTTAATGTTACCGTAAGTAAGTGCACGTGAACCATCACGGGCTTGGCCAATACAAAGTCATTAAAGAGAAGTAAAATTAATCTACTGGCATCTTTAATGGTGGCCAAAACCTACTAAAGTAAAACAGTTGAATTAAGTTCCTGAAGGATACCCATGAGGGTTATTGAATATATCTTTGATTGTTGCGTGTAGGGATTACGGCAAAATCCTAGATATTTAGCCATTGCCTCTGCTCCTGATCTTCAGGACTGATCACTTGTGTCGGAGACCTGTTTAAGGAACTCAAAGCGATATAGTTTCCTAATCTAAACGGGTAAAATATAAACAAGAGTCTAAGAGTAATCAAACATTCGTTCATGTTTTAATGGTGCCCAGATATCATTAAAACCCTTTCATTTTATGGAGTCAGATGAAATAACGAGAAAATACATATGAGAATTGTGTTCCATTTAATCTTGTTTTGTTGCGTAAAAGGAAGACAGTAACGCGCAAAGACCTTCCCCGCTATTCGACTGCCCTCATTGGTTCGAATTCAGACGGGACTTTACACCACTAAAGTATGAAATATGTGGAATATTTAAATGTTTTTTGAAAAGCTGATTTTAAAACTGAATTGTGTGTGTGTGTGTGTGAGTGAGATATTAAGTTATTATCTCTTTATTTCTACATAATATCTCGTTATTTCAACATAATAAGGGGACATTCTAATCTGCATTAAGCCTTATAATGGTTTTCTATTGGAGGAAAATGCTTAACGTGTAATTAAACGCGTTGTTTTCATATTCTGAGCTCATCTGATTTTTTTTGTACATAGTAGGCTATAGCCTATACTTTATTATGATTCTAGTATCATAATGATTAATAAATGCACGCACAATTATCCGTGAACTTGATAAATGTTGCAGATATGTTTTACTATTCCCAAACAAATGCCTTCCAAGTTATGTGTGCAAAATTCAGAATTAAATGAACGTGCAGCAATTTGTACAAATAGAGAGTCTGTAGGCCTACGTGTTGTAGCCATTAAATAAGAGCATTTAGTTTCATATTTGTTAAAATATTATAATGTTATTTTTTTTCATCTATGTTGATTATGAAAAGTGAACAGCATGAGTAAGATCAAATGTGCAATATATCGGGAGACATGGAGAGGGTCAGACATGATTTTGATCACTTCATTAAGTTTTGTTTTGTAGAAAGCTTTTCTTTAAAGTGAATTTCGTTTTGTATAAATTGTATCTTAATTTTAATCAATTTTTCATCAACCAATTGCCTGGATTTAATAAATAAGAAGCAAATATATAGCAGACAATATAATCATGACATGGAGGCGCGGGCGCGTCACTTGCATTGCTTGTGAACTGGAGCGCATCTCATCATAAATCAACTGAAACTCAGCGTATGCCTCACAAACATGAGAAATATATCTGTTATGCACCTGACCCGTGTGTCATTCTTACCCTGATCTTGGTGTTTACGTTTCAAAGCCATCTCCACCATTTTCCATTGAGAGTATGCCATTCTTCAATAATCAAAAGCAATCACTGTGAAACGTGTGTCTTAGGTGATTTAATTGCTACAACATAACCCCGTAACTCCAGTGCGGCAATACTTTGATGGTCAGTCAGAACAAGGCAGAGTGCCGTAACTTCAGGGCAGCGCACCCGTAACTTAATTCGAGTGTTCAGGAGCAGCGAGAAACGAAGGCATAAAGCCGTAACTTATGTTACGGGCTTCTACCACAGTTTCCCCTTGGATTTTTGAAGTTACGCCAAAAAAAAAATCTAATTCCTCCCAAAAAACAAACGAATTGAAACTTTATGTTTGTCTATATGATAAAACTTATGTTTATTGTCCTAAAAATTACAATAACTAATTTTTGCCCAAAATCAAAGTTACAACCTTTTGCCTTACCGTGCGTTCACACCGGCGAGCTCCGGCGGCGCGTCTTGGACGATGAGAGCGGCGAAGAAAAGTTGAAGTCAGGTCAACTTTATGGTAATGACTGAGCTATGACGCGGTTCGGCGGCAACCAGCAACATCCAATCGGAATGTAGAAGTGCTCCGTTTGAGAGGATTCCAGGGAACGCAGTCCGTAAACTTTGGTTCCGACCACATTAGTTCCCAAGCAAAATAGAGGAGAGGTTGATCATTTGAATTTGATAAGAAGGCGTGCAACACTATTTATAGGCAATATTTTCGTGCTAGAACGTTTGTTTTTCAGAATAGCACTTAACCATGAACACAAAAGCCACACCACACAAATGGCTTTTAATTGCTTTCCTGTAGCTCAGTGGTAAGAGCATTGCGTTAACAACTCAAGGTGGTGGGTTCGATCCCAGGGGCTTGCACATACCTATGTATAAATGTATAGGATAATGCAATGTAAGTCGCTTTGGATAAAAGCGTCTGCCAAATGCATAAATGTAAATGTAATTGGTTTATTTAGTTAGCAAACATGTCACTATAATTGTTAAGTTCTTTCTAGTAATGGGCGATATAAACGATATGCGATATAAACGATACAAAATTGGCCTACGATAGAGATTTTAAATCTATTGCACTATCGCGATAATGCATGTTGATGACGCAATCTACCCGCGAAATTTAGAGCCACGAGCTGCAACCGGCTGAAACGCATCATTTTCGTCGTCATCTTGAGTAAACATGGCTGAAAACGAAACGGAGGAGCTGGTGAAAAAGATCGGTCCAACATCCATTATTTGGACTTGGTTCGGATTTAAGCCGTCCGACGAGCAGCAGCAAACTATACAGACTATACAGAGTGCGTGGGGCAACAGTTCGGTAACACACACGACTAATCTGTTCTACCACCTCAAAACGAAACATGTCACTGAATACCAGCGCGTATTCACAAAACAGTGGTGTACACGATGCGTGTAAAAAGATTTTAAGATTCGTTGTTGTGTTTATTTTTAACTGAGAAGACATCAGTTTTTCTGCTCTTTGCATCTTTTGTGTCCTTTAAAAAAATAGTCAAACTAAAACTACATTTGATTTGGAGTGCCTTCTGCACTGTTTTACACTTTTTACTGTCTATGGCATGGCACTACTGTAAATAAACTTTTATACTTGAAGCATTTTCTTTAGTTGACGTATAGCCTACAGGTGAAACTCGAAAAATTAGAATATCATGCAAAGGTAAAAGGTGAAACTAATATATTATATAAACTAATATATTATAGACTCATTACATGCAAAGTGAGATATTACAAGGCTTTATTTGTTATAATTTTGATAATTATGGCTTACAGCTTTATGAAAACCTTTTCACAATATTCTAATTTAGAATTTGGGGTTTTTATAAGCTGCTAGCCATAATATAAACATTAGGGCTACTTAAAGTCTCTGCAGCTAGTGTTCTTGAATTTTATTTATCTGCAACATTATGTTGTATAATTACAGTTTGCACAATAAATGTTCTCAAAACGACATACACCGTTTCTTTCTTTCTTTAAAAAAATATATATTTAGCAGTTGTTTGGCTTTCCTTAGGGTCTGTGTAACCTGTTCTGAAATGGTTTTATTATAATTTATATATCGTGATATATATCGTTATCGCAAGAGGCTGCAATGTATATCGCAATATGAATTTTAGGCCATATCGCCCATCCCTAGTTCTTTCCATAGATCAATTTTCAGCAAAAAATAACGATCGACATATTGTTTGCTTTGCGGCCCCTTTAAATAAAGTTTAAAAAAAGACCAAGCATTCAATCTGCATCAGAGCGTCCACGAATCTTTCCACAGCGTCGTTGGCTCTCGCCGGCGGCGGTGTGAACGCACGGTTAGTGAGGCAGGATAGGTCATAGGCCAAAAAACAAATAAAGAGAAGCGTTAGGATAATACAATATCAGCAATCACATACATTTACATTCAGATGGAATTAGATTTCTCAGATGACCATTGAGTTAGCCAAGAAATTTACCATTACAATGGGAAGAGGTCCCAAGAGCTGAGCATAATTGGTTGTTAACACTGGGAAGCTTTCTCTTTAGTGAGAAAGGAAAACTTTGGAGACCACATCCTACCCAAGGGGGAGATAAACATGTAAATAAATCCTATGGACTTACCTACTGTGGTTGGCTCCACCTACTAGGGAAGAGACTGCCATGCACAGAAAACAGAGCGGTTCTAGACTCAGCCCAAATGAGGCCAAATGCTCAGACAGTTCAGTGGCTCGCTTTTTCATTCAGAGCAGGGGCCCTTTCCCCCCTCAGAACCTTTCAGAGGATGTTAGGACTCATGGCCTCTGTATCGCCAGTACTTCCGCTGGGCCTGTTGCACATGCACTTCAGTACTGGCTGAAACCCCAGGTCCCAGCTCACGCATGGTGATCAGGTCGCCTCCGCTTCAAGGTGGACCATGGCTGCATCAGAGCCCTGGCCCCTTGGAAGGACCCCAATCATTATCAGATTGGAGTAAGCATGGAGCATCTTCGGCAAGGCAGAGGTCGACCTCTTCACCTCCGAAGGCAACTCTCACTACCCAATATTATTTACAAAGAACATGGATGTGCTGGCTCACGAATGGCCCAGCCCTCCCCCTTTATGCCTGTCCCCCGGTCACGCTGCTCCCCCAGGTCATCAAATGAATCAGGGTTGACAGGGATATTCACGCTCTTTTCTGCTGTTAAGCACATTCCACAAACAATGCAATCCTGAACGTTTACTAGCGATATAACACCAAAATACAGAACATTATTCACAAGACAGGAGAGTATTTAAATTAATGATTTAAATGAATTGCGTTCTCACAGTAATTTGCCCTGTTTTATACTATACTATACTATACTATACTATACTATACTATACTATACTATACTATACTATACTATAATATACTATACTATACTATACTATAGTACACTATACTATACTATAAATATGATGATATGTTTACTTAAAGAACTCACAGGTATACCTGCAGTATAAAACTACTAAACTAGTAGTTTAGTCAAGTCAAGTCACCCTTAATTATATAGTGCTTTTAACAATATAGATTGTTTCAAAGCAGCTTTACTGAGATAATAGGAAATTAAAGTAACAGAGATTATTTTGCTAGAATAAAGTTATTGTCCAGCTAAAGTTAGTTTTGATTGATTCACTTCTGGCACAATGATCATTAGTTATTAACTTAGAGGCCGCTAACACGACACCGTTCTAACAGAAAACCCTTAATGCGATCCGGCCACTCATTTGCACAAAACAGTGACTGGTGGCTCGAGAATGCTAACCATGATATAGGTTCCAGGCTACAAGCCTTGAAAAATTTATAACACAACATGTTTTTGACATGTGACATTTAATTTGACAACATTTTAAGGATGTGTAGTGCAAATATCTTTATATTTTATAATTATACTTCCATTTTAGTTAACTTTCTTTCCAGTGCAAAACAATAGTACATAAAAAAACAGCAAAAAAACAGCTAATAAAGAAAATATAAAATATATATTTTATATATAGGCTATTACCTGTTTTTTTTTAATGTATTGTTGTTTTGCACTGTAAAGGAAATATTGCACTCAAATAATGCATTCAAGCAATACAACACCTGTATATATGCACAAGGAAAATGGCTAATGTAGTTTTTCACCACAAATTCTGCTGATAAACACAATTAAGTTGAAATGATGCAGGTTGAAGGTTTCAAGAGAAGCAAATATTATATATATGCACAAGGAAAATCTCACAGAAACAAATAAACCTCCAGACTAAGCACATTGTGCAGCTATTTCCCATTCAATTCTATATTTTTGTGCTCTTTTTTGCCGGCTGCTTGGAAGTAACGTTAGTCATTTTTACATTTCCCGCTGTTGTCACTTGTCATCATCGTTGCTACAATACATGACTCACAATGACTGAAACGACCAATTAAAAGGGCATTCTCTGATGATGTTCCAAGATGTTAAAAACGCGACGCTGATCATAGACAAACGGGGAGAAATTAGTATCTACCGCACGCACCGTCTGTTTTTTTTCTTATCATAGCCTACAAATCTCTTCGTTCATAGTCTGACATATATTAGAAGCTATGTGTGTCTGTCACGGATTTGCACTGAATTGATTCTCAAAAATACGGAACAAAGTGCGTTCCGTATCGGTTCAATACGGAACAAGACTTTTATGTGTCAAATACGGGACGATTCCGTATTATACGGAACGGTTGGCAACCCTAGCTGTAGGGTATTTTAAAAAAGTGACGTGAGTGGAAGGGCGGCGCCGTGTGTGTGAGCGGGAGGCAGAGCGACAGTTGTGAAATTGCAGGCGCGGCTCGAAATGGCTGTTATTTTTAAATAGCGTAGCATAATAATAATAGCATTATTTTCTTCTTATATACTAATATTCTAATATTTAGAAAAATACGCAGATCTGGTAGCTTTTAATGCCTCTCTGTATAAGATCGTGCTCTCGTTCCATGCAATGCGAAATACCTCTAGTTTAGTTTTCTTCCAGTTGCACTCCATTTTTCTGGCTGCTCTCTTAATGGCCTGAGTGTGCTCGTTGTAGCACGGCGTTGGACTATTTCCTTTAATCTTCTTTAAGCGTAAAGGAGCAACTGTGTCTTAAGTGCTGAAAAAGAGAGAATTTAAGGTTTCTGTCGCAATATCGAGTTTGTCTAAGCTATCTGGGATGCTGAGATGATGAAATTGATCAGGAAGTTTATTAATAAAGCAATCTTTATTGGCAGAAGTGATAGGTCTAACATTTGTGTAACACGGAGTCGGCTTTGCAGCCTTGGCTAAATTAAGTTTACACGAGACTAGATAATGATCTGAGTTGTCATCGCTCTGCTGCAGAATTTCAACGGCATCAACATTTATTCCATGTGATAATATTAAATCTAGAGTATGATTATGACAATGAGTAGGTCCTGACACCTGTTGTCTAACTCCAATAGAGTTAAGAATGTCTTTAAATCCCAATCCCAATGCATCTTTTTCGTTATCTACATGTATATTAAAATCACCAACAATTAGGGCTTTATCTGCAGCCAGTACTAACTCTGATAGAAAGTCAGCAAATTATTTGATGAAGTCTGTATGGTGCCCTGGTGGCCTGTATACAGTAGCCAGCACAAATCTCAAACGTGATTTATCATTTACAGTAGATATTGTTATATTAAAGGGAAAGTTCACTTTAAAATGAAAATTCTGTCATCATATACTCACCCTCAAGTTGTTTCAAACCTGTATGCATTTTTTTCTTCTGCTGAACACAAAGGAAGATATTTTGAAAAATGTCAGTAACAAAACAGTTACCAGGTCCCATTGACTTCCATAGTATTTTTTTTCCTACTATGGAAGTCTATGGGACCTGGTAACTGTTTAGTTACTGACATTTTTCAAAATATCTTCCTTTGTGTTCAGCAGAAGAAAGACATTCATACAGGTTTGAAACAACTTGAGGGTGAGTATATGATGACAGAATTTTCGTTTTAAAGTGAACTATCCCTTTAAGCACTAACACTTAAAAATAATTATATTTGAAACTAGACTTCTTAGTAATTCTTAAAATATTACTATAAATTACAGCAACACCTCCTCCTTTGCCTTTGTGTCTGCTTCCCGGACAATGTTTGGAAGACTGTTCCAGAGTTTTGGTGCTAAATAGGAAAAGGATCTACCACCTAGCCTGGGTTTCCCCATACTGCCTTTGCGCAGCGCGATTTTATTCACGCTGAAAGGCAGTCTGGATACCATGGACCAGATTTTCGCCTCATCTAGGGAACCAATCACAGAACGGGGAGGGAGCAGCAAGACGATGACGACATCTATGTGACACAACTAAGCAGTTTGTTTATATCCATATATACCTTCGACCCTCATGTTTATCTTGCACAAACGGCAATAGTCGCTGAACGTCATTGTTTACACAAAAATATCTTACCCATCGTCTTCTTCCTTGTCTAATTTCTTTCGCTCTACATACGTCATCTGGTATAATGGAAACGATTGGCTATGAGCTACGTACAGGCGCATTTGATAGACATTCTTAGCACCCAATAAACGGCGCTGGGCATTCGTAAACCAAGCCTCAAATACGAGAAAACGCACATGTGGTTCCCAGACCCAAGTCTCAATGAGAATTAGGTCTGGCGTTAGCCAGGCTATCTACCACCCCGCAGTCGATTTTGATATTCTAGTCATTATCAACTGGCCAGCATTTTGAGATCGCAATAGACGTGACAGACTATAATGCGTTAAGAGGTCACTCAAGTACTGGGGAGCTAAACCATTTAGTGCTTTGTAAGTAATCAGCAATATTTTAAAATGTATATGATGTTTAATAGGGAGCCAATGCAGTGTTAACAGAACCGGGCTAATATGGTCATACTTCCTGGTTTTGGTAAGAACTCGAGTTGCTGCGTTTTGAACTAGCTGTAGTTTGTTTATTAAGCGTGCAGGGCAACCACCCAGTAGAGCATTACAATAATCTAGCCTTGATGTCATGAACGCATGAACTAATTGTTCCGCATTTGTCATTGAGAGCATATGACATAATTTAGATATATTTTTAAGATGTAAAAATACGGTTTTACAGATACTAGACATGTGACTTTCAAATGTTTACTGAGAGTATACTTCATAGTGTACTCATAAACAAAAAATTGTGCAACAAGTATTTGACTAGTAAACTATCCGTATACAAGTTTACTTGTTGTTGCAGTTCAATAAAAAAAACTTAGTTGTAAACTAGTTGTGTACTCATATACTAAAAAGTATACTTTTATACACTGAAAAGTGTGATAATTTAGTCCCAAGAAGTAAGGAAACAGTGCACTTACAAGTTATACTTCTAGTACATTGATATATTTACCACTCAAAGTATACTTAAAATACATATTGGGTGCTTCTCGATTCTTATTTTTGCATCTTCGTTTCCTTTCCTCGCTTCCTTTCTCGCGTCTCAGCTCCACCCCCTGTAGGATATGAGGGAAGGCTGCAAAGAAAGAAAATGAGGACGGAGGAATCAAATGAAAGGGGGAGGAGAATTTATATGTGCGTCATTTTTAGTCGATAAAACACTTCTGCAAAGGATACACCTGTGCATCCTCGCTCATAACTCCTCTGGAAGCCTCCTCACTCCTCGATCCTTGAGGTGCAATTATAGAATTGAGATGTCCTTCAAGATGGCTGAGCTCAATCGGTTTCCGTGTCATAGGATGGAGGACGGAGGAGCAAGGAGACGAGGAGGGATATTGAGAAGCACCCTTGAACTTTACTTAAGTATACTTAATAAACCTTTTTTTTGTAAGGGTCTACCTTGTGTCTGCTGAATAAGACATATTGTACAGTATAATGCGATTTATTGTACAGTATATTGCAATGTGTTTACTTTACTTCCAACTCTGGTCCAAAGTCCGATGTACAGTATTAAGTTGGAAATAGAAAGAGCTTTGCTTCACTTTATGGACTCATTACTGATAACTATTTAGCTGTAAGCTAAGTTGCTTATGTTATGTCTGACACAACAAAACCACTACCCATTATCTCTCGCTCCAAATTAAATGTCTATGACCTCTGTGTGATAGGTCATTAAATGTTGCTCATCTATTTTTTACATACCAAGGTCTATCATTAAACCCTAGATGGTGTGGGCTGATGGGTCCTTAATGCAGCCTGCAGACAATCACATCATTAACCTACCAACACGATCTCATAAAAGTTCGTATCTATACCCCGAATGTTATTTCTCGTACCATTTAAACGCCAAAAATGTTAAAACTAGCATATGCTAGCGTATCATATACACGCAAAAACTGCGTATCATATACACGCAAAAACTATTTTTGGCGTATAAATGCCACGAGAAATACCATTCGTCGTATAGATACGCACTTTCATGAGATTGGGCTGTAAACTACACGGCACAAGCTGATTGGTTCAGGTTGCAACTGTAGCCTATGAGCTTGCTGCTCAACATTTAAATTGTTGGACACTGTTTGCAGCACTCTTTCCATTTGATTTCAGGTTTTGCTTATACATACAGTATATAAGCTCCTTCAGTATTATTAGCAGCTATCGCGTTTCTCAGGAGCTAATAACACTCCTCCATCCCCAGCTCCTCTCGTCAGTCAGGATTTGGCATTCTGATTCCCCTTGAATCAGAATAAATTCTCGAATTATGTTGTACTTTAAAATCTCGAATTAATGATATCTTCAATACATTTATGTTGGTTCTGTTCTGTTCACCCTAAGGGAATTGTATACCCTAATTGTTGCTCTCCCTGCTCTTATCCATGTTTGGCTGCATGGATGCACAGGGAGTTCTTGCCCAGAACAGAACCATACTGCCAGTCCGAAGTGTTTGCTAATTGTCAATATTTTACGATAGTGGTCCTGACAGAAACTCTAATTACAAGCATAGATAAATGCAATATAACAAAGTTACAAATAAAGGAAGGTCTAACTGTAGTATTTATGTACAGAAATGTAATTAGGCCGAAGTGTAGTGTTCACTGTATAAATTAAATATAGATTAATCTTTGTTAATGCTGTGTTTTGTTTCTTTGATTAACATTAATGACATAGACAGTAGCAGGTATTTATAGGCTTAAGTTATTTTAAGACCTAATGCACGGCCCCAATATGATACACATCCGATTTCTTTCTGAACTGTTTACGTTCATAATCGCAGCCGACTGTGTTTACGAGAATACTTGCTGAGACGGGTAATTTGACATAATTTTGTGTTTATGTGTCTGTTCAGGCGCAGGGAGATTCAAAGGAGGAATCAAGGAGGGATTCGCTCGCTGTCTGAAACTCGCCTTTCTGTGTGCGCGGGCTTCGGGTGTGCGGATGTGCACACAGATAACAGCACGCGAGTACCGAATTGAGTTCTCTGTTGTCTCGTCTTGCGCTGGAATGGTTTTAAATTGCTTAAATGTGTAAATTGGCAAGACAAAATCACATACGTGCCGAACTGTAGGGCCTGGTCTGTACAGATTATGGATCAACTATGATCTTCTTAACCCCCGGCTGGACGCTTAGCACATGTTGCGGTGAACTAAGGACGCTGAGTCACGCATTTGGCTAGTAAGTCAATCATGCAATGTAAATCATATTATCATATTAATATGCAAATGAAATGTATTCGCCTGATTTGCAATATGGAAGTACGCGAGGAGCTGCATTTTCAGCAGAACGAAAATGAATTTAGAACTAAAAGCATCAACACAACGCACTCCGATTAAGAAATAAATTATTATTGCCGTTTGATCCATCAGTTTTCAAATCATCATTTGAATATCACAACATCGTTGTCTGTCAAAAAATAACGTGCACAGTGTTTACCGCGAAGCAGAGGTCCAGCGAGGACACTTCATTTCCTGGAAAAACCCACACTACCGGATGTTTTGAATGTATCGTCGCTTTTCCGGGAATGGCAGAAAATGGCGAATGGCAGAAAATATATATAATATATATATATATATATTATATGCACTCAAAAGGGTATTGGTTTTATAATGATGCATTAGAACTACACTGGCAGCATGGATGTCACAGGGCACAGGGCCCTATTTTAACGATCTGAAACACAATTATCAAACGCAAAACGCAAGTAACTTTGTGGGCGGATCCCGATGCAAATCTAAAATGGGTTGTTCTGAAGTAACTTGGTGTGGTTTGGGCATAACGTCGTGCAATAAACCAATCAGAGCGTCATCTCACATTCCCTTTAAGAACAGGCGCACTTGTTCCATGGCGGATTGCTATTATAACGGCGGATTTCCTGGCCTGCTCCAGGAACGTGTGTGTTTCACTCCTACCCGTACCCGCAATGTTTTGTATCCAATTTCAGCTTTTAGAAAATGTTGTAGAAATTGTGTAAACATTTCATAAACATTTGGGCTATGCTAAATGTTCAGAATAACATAAATAAAACTTTGCGTTTAATTAAACTGACCATAAGATAACGTAATGCTAGCCCCACAAATGTCAAAGAGCTTATTATTACCCTTATAAAACTCTGTCAACAAAACTAAAACATATTTAAACCTATGCGTAACAACACACATACACCTAACCATAACAGTTAAACTCTGGTAACCTAACAAGGCACAATATTTAATTGAATTACTTAAAAATAAATAAACATTAAAAAAATGTAATATAAAGCAAATAAAATAAAAACAAAGACCTCACAGATATCACATGTATTTAGCTAATTAACATATAGCAAAAAGAAAATAAATAATACTAAGTACTTTAGTACTTAAGTTAGTACTTAATGACAGAATTAAATAATTAATCACTTGTCCTGGCCTGCTATGGAGGAAGAGAATGTTACTGATCGAATACAGTGAAAATATCAAATAGCAGGACGGTGGGACCCGCCCACTCTAGCAAAGATTAAACCGCCCTTTACCATGGGATCCCAAACCCAATGCAGCCCTCTACTCCCTTCAGGACGCTTAAAGGAACACTCCACTTTTTTTGGAAATAGGCTCATTTTCCAACTCCCCTAGAGTTAAACAGTTGAGTTTTACCGTTTTCGAATCCATTCAGCCGATCTCCAGGTCTGGCGGTAGCACTTTTAGCATAGCTTAGCATAGATCATTGAATCTGATTAGACCGTTAGCATCTCTCTAAAAAAAAAGACTTTTTTGTCACCTATTTACTCACCATTAAATATACCAGGTGTATATGACTTTCTTGATTCAGACGAATACAATGCGGGAGTTGACACTTCCGAGCTTGATAATGGCAGTGGATTGCAACCATCAGTATGAAGCTCAAAAAAGTGCATCCATCCGTCAAAAACGAACTCCATAAACGAAGGCCTTCTGAAGCAAAGCGATATTTGTGTATGAAAAATATTTATATTTAAAACTTTATAAAGTAAAATAACTAGCTTCCGACCAAATGAACATACGGATTCGACTCGAAGTGTAAAGCACAACTTATGGGAGTAATGCGACTTACTGCTGATATTTATGCTACGCCATGACGCACTACACTACTTCCAACGTTGTTATGGTAGTAGAGTATGGTTGTATGGTCGGAAGCTAGAATTTTACTTTGTCACATGTTAAATATTAATATTTTTTGAAGAACAACCAACCCCACCATGATTTTTGAAATTATAACAACATTTTTTTTATATAATAAATTAAAATAAGCATTTTAAAATAAATATTCTTCAAGGTTTTACTTGTCCCCCCCAACTGTCTACTTGAATTATTACAATATCTGACACTTCAGTTCAGTATATATAGAAAAGCCAAAAAAATATCAAAATTACAACTAAAAATGCTAAACCTGAAATTTATGCTACAAATATTTAATAATGTCTAAATAGATATCTGAATGCATACTGATGGATAACGTAAATGAACCGGTCTTTTACACCCAGGAGAACAGTTAATTTGCTCTATAGGGGTATAAGGCCATCTAGTGGCAAGAGTCATGAAATATCATGTTATATTATTATTTTCCACAAGAGGTCGGCAGAAACATAGAGACACCCCATGTGAGATATTTTGAGCTGAATTAAAAGGCGTATCCATGAAATTCGTTATTTTGATAAAATCTGGTAATTTGAAGGTTAATAAGAACAACAACAACAACAACAAAAACTCCCAAAAAGTTGCATTAAAATAGAAAAAATATTATCAAAATTAAATTAAATAAGCTTTCTGGACAAAAATAAAGTATACTTTTAGGGCTTCAGGTAATTTTGACCCACAAGGGAAGGATTTCACAAAGTGCGAAGGAAGGAAAAAAAACTGTATATAATATAATATAATACATATTTAATATAAAGTATTTAATATTATGTATTTATAATATTATTAAAATATAGATGATATAATATATGAACCTGGCACAAAACAGTTTGATGAGGTAGCAGTGATTTTTTTCACTCAAATTTACACATTAACCTTGTGTTCTTATGCAAAAAGGTTACTTGGATTCAGATCTTGTGAAATAGCCCATAATCAGTTTGGTGTGAATCTCTGTTGTGTCACAATACTACTTCTATTACTAATATCACTCAGATAACTAGAGTACTTTGTACAGCAATGTACCAGCATGTCATATTTGGTTCAGGCAATACTATGTCCAATAAAGATTAGGAGCTGGCAATATCCAATTTTTTGGTCCCCATGAGGAAAACAGCTTATAAAACATGTGACGGTTTCACAGTTTTTCTGCGTTTTACTGTGTGCTGCACCACTTGTAAGGGGTTGGTAATGTTGTGGCTTCTACCGCCTCTGTGAAAAATCACTCTCAAAGTCTTGGGGGTTTTGATGCCAGAAGATATACTTTATTATCAGAGATATAATATCTCAGATATTATCAATGATATAAAGAGTTGGTTTTTAAAGCAACTGTAGCATCTGGGTTTGTACTCGCTTGTATACATATACATATGATCTACTAAGGCGTGGCTAATACATTCCATACATGTCACTGTTATTTATCATATTTTTACTATTTTGTTCTGTGACTCCAGTCTGTTTAAAAGAAGTAACCTTCAGTCTCTTGTATGTTACGTGTGTGAGCATGTGTAATACGTTTTCTAAATTCGACATATAGCCTCTTTAACACCTACCTGTGAAATAGTTGTCTATAAATCATGTCGAATAAATAATAGGTCGAAAGCCTCTAAACAAATGATGCTGTATTGTAATCTGACATTTGATGGTGGTACCGTTGTGTTGTCCTCTATTATCAGTAGGGTTGGGAATCGAAAATCAATTCCAATTCTGAAATAGTATACTTGTTATAAAATTAGATTTTCGATCCCTTTGTGTGTATTTTAATGTGATTTTAAACCATTCGAGAGCAAGATTTTTATATTATATTATTATATTATTTTATATTAGTTAGTTAGGCTAGTTAATTTTGCTGTGGTATTTTTATTAAAACCATATAGGCAAAAGTTCCTTGTGTAGGTTTTCTTTAGCCTGTTGATTTTTAAGTTCTTTTTTATTCTTTGCTTACAGTAAAGTAGGTAATACCTTTGCAGCAAACATCCTGATGCCATCCAACCTGCTGAGAGTAAATATGTGCTGCCTGCACACTTTCTTCTTAATAACAAAATGAACAACAAAAATGACAGCATGGAGAAAGCGGTAGATAAGAACATATCTGATCATAGCGATTTAGATATGTTTGCACCAGCTCTGCAATTCACTGGCATGAGACTACAGACTAGGTCTGGTTGTGAGACAATTTGAATGAATCCCTTTTCTATGAATGACATTGACATTACAGTACAGAATAGCTCTTTTTGCATTATCCTGAATATTGTATAAGCATATATTTCATGACTCGGGAGCGTGCATAACCGTCACGTCCTTTTTGATTTTCCCAGAGAAACAGGCCTGAATCCTTCACATAAAAAGAAGACCTTCCCCCACTTCCTTTCATAGACAACCTAAGTCAGGGAAGGTTTAATTTTTTAAGTTTGGTTACAAGCTGTTCACACATTGGCAATACAAAAAGCGATAAATGCATGAAATGTTTTACATATAGCCCCTTTAACCTGCTAATGCATACTGCCAGCAACCCCTCAACCAGTGCCTAGGTCAGCTGCAGAGCCATCAGCCAGGGACCAACTCTCACTGACGTTTCCATCCTGGAATCTCTCCTGGAGGTACGGTGATGATATCTAGTGGCTGAGTTGATAACTTGCTTTATTTACACTGGTTTGATTAATT
>JARPMJ010009406.1:0-27263 GCA_033366665.1 Phoxinus dragarum | reverse complement strand
CTAACACCCCCACCCATAAAATAAAACAATGTTTTACTGGTTAACACGGGACAGTGAGTCAGCAAGTACATTTTCGATCCCTTTTTTATGACAGATTTTCATATTGTAGCTTTGACAAATCAGAGACCATCGCATTAACCGATGATTGCTATTAGACATTAGCTGGAGAAACGTAAGAGGATTATGATCAGTGAAAATGGTAACAGGTGACACACTCGAACCAATATACACTTCAAAGTGTTGCAAGGCAAGAATTAATGCAAGGGCCTCTTTCTCTATCGTACTGTAGTTCATTTGATGTTTGAGAAACTTTTTCGAAAAGAAACTGATCGGATGATTCAAATCATCTTCACCGGTCTGCAATAACACCGCACCGATACCAGTACCACTAGCATCAACTTCTAGCAGAAATGGTTTTTCAAACTGGGGGGCAACAAGTACAGGGGCACTACAGAGCAAAGTTTTCAGCGCTTCAAAAGCGGACTGACATTCAGAAGTCCACTTGAATGAGACTGCTTTACGCAGTAATTCCGTAAGAGGACTAGCTACAGATGAGAAGTTCTTACAAAAACAGCGATAATAACCTGTCATTCCGAGAAATCGACGGAGATCTCTTCTATTATTCGGGATGGGAAAATCAAGAACAGCTTGAATCTTTGAGTTCAAAGGACAAATCTGACCACTACCGACCTCCTTACCCAAATATGTGACTGTAGCACAACCGAATTCGCATTTTGCTAGATTCAAGGTAAGATTAGCATCTCTAAGACGTTTGAAGACTTCCTCTAAAATTTGAAGATGCTCTTCCCACGTGCTAGCATAACACACAACATCATCTAAATAAACTTCACAATTAGATATGTTGGATAACACAATAGACATTAACCGCTGAAAGGTGGCTCCAGCATTTCGAAGGCCAAAAGGCATGACCCGGTATTGTAGAAATACTTCAGGGGTGGCGAAGGCAGAAATTTCAGACGCACGCTCTGTGAGCGGCACCTGCCAATAACCTTTTAGCAGGTCAAGTTTAGTCACAAATTTGGCATTACCCACACGATCTACACAATCTTCCATTCGCGGAAGTGGAAAGGAGTCAGCCTTAGTTAACGCATTAACTTTCCTGTAATCTGTACAAAACCTTGAAGTACCGTCGGGCTTGGGGACGAGAAGACATGGTGAACACCATGGACTAGAACTAGGGGCTGCTAAGTTGTGTTTAAGTAAATACTGAGTTTCTTGCTTCATTAGTTCCTTCTTAAGTGGATTTACTCGGTAAGCACTTTGTTTAACGGGCGCATGTGAACCAACATCAATGTCGTGTTTTAACACGTGTGTAGTTGTAGGCGAGTCACTGAACAAAGTCGGATACCTCTTTACCAAATTTAAGATGTCAGCTTGGGCAGATATGGACAAGTGCGACAATTTTGTTGTAAAGTTTAACAGAGTTTCTGAATTGGGCAACCGAGCGGTTGAGAACGCAGCACTGTTCATCTTCAAACCATCGATTTCTGGCGAATATTCTGAGGGTGATACATTTACTGGAGCGACAGTGACAACAGGGATCTTAGCCTCCGAGTTAGAGCGCGTCACATATGCCTTCAGCATATTGATATGACAGACACGTGACTTTTTCTTATGATTCGGGGTGTCAACAACATAATCAGTGACACTCAGTTTCTCTTTAATATCATAAGGTCCAGTAAACTTAGCCTTAAGTGCCGAACCAGGCACCGGAAGTAAAACGAGAACTTTCTCTCCAATTTGGAATGAGCGCTGTACAGCTTTTTGATCATATCGAGTTTTCATTTGGTCTTGAGCAGAATCAAGAGAGCGTTTTGCCAGCTTCCACACTTTATGAAGTCGCTCACGAAACGAGCTAATGTAATCTAGGACGTTCGTTGTAGGAGACGGACGATCGGATGAAAGGATCTGCTCCTGCAAAATTTTCAAGGGTCCACGCACGGTGTGCCCAAAGATCAATTCAGCAGGACTGAATCCGAGAGAAGCTTGAGTCGTGGTACGAATTGCGAACAACAATAGTGGGACTTCCTCATCCCATTCTTTCTGTTGATCAACACAGAAAGTTCGGAGCATTGACTTGAGTGTTTGATGGAATCTTTCGATTGCCCCCTGTGACTGAGGGTGATAAGCGCTAGATACCTGATGTTTAATGTTTAATTTCTTTATTACTTTGGCGAACACTTTAGACATAAAATTGGTTCCTTGATCGGACTGAATGTATTTCGGTACTCCAAAAATGGTGCAGAATTTAACGATTGCTTTGACAACTGCATGAGCTTTAAGAGAGCGTAGTGGTATCGCTTCAGGATACCTGGTCGATGTACACATTAATGTCAACAAGTAGGAATTTCCAGATTTTGTTTTGGGTAGCGGCCCAACACAATCAATCAAAATACGCTCGAACGGTTCGCCAAGCACGGGTATCGGCCTCAACGGGGCTGGAGGAATGACTTGATTGGGTTTACCAGATAACTGACACGCATGACAAGATTTACAGAATTTAGAAACGTCTGATTTCATGGAAGGCCAAAAGAAATGTTTCAACAAATTATCATACGTTTTTCGAACTCCTACATGACCAGACAGTTCATGGTCATGTGCCACACTCAACACTTGTTCTCGGTAGGGTTTTGGAACGACAACTTGAACAACAGTGCCCCAGTCCTCCTTGACATGACCTGGAGACCACTTACGCATGAGAACGCCGTCTTCAAAGTAATAAGCCACTGGACACTCTGGCAAAACGCTCGGCTCAACAACAGCTGCAACACAGTGACACAGAGTTTGATCGGCACGTTGTGCCTCAATTAACATGGTTCTTCCAAATGGGAAATCAACATTGGGAAGTGCACACATTTTTAACTCAACTGCATCAACTTTTTCCTCTGTCTCACCAGAATTATCAGCACACAAAAAGGTTTTTGACAGATCCACAGAGTCTTTAAATTTCTGAGCTTGAGCTCGAGTCACTACACACGTACTAAATACTTCGGGAAATTCTTTATGCAATACATCTTCATTGTGCGCATCAGGAACGTCGATCACTTCTGGCAAACAGAAAACTTTGTCACCTGCCAGATCGTTTCCTAGAATAAGAGATATACCTTTCACAGGTAATTCAGCCCGAACTGCTAGTTTAACGTTCCCTGAAATAATCCCAGAGCGTAAATAAACATTGTGCAAAGGAACTTTAACTACAGTGAGATCAATGCCTTGCACTAGCACACTGGAACCGCAGTTTGAATGTTCAGAAAATGGCAACACACTCTCTAAAATAAAGGATTGCGCGGCGCCAGTATCACGGAGCATACAAACGCGTTTCGTTTCTGAGTCTGCTTCATTAAACGACACAACACCATCAAAAATGAACGGCTTAAAAGCAGATTCAGCAGTTGTATAATCAAGAGATACCGGCTCAGGGGAAAAGATAGGTCGCTCAACTAGCGCAACGCTTTTGAAAGTGTTTACTTTCTTGCCAGTTTTACGTTTCAGAACAGGGCAGGCAGAAATGAGATGTCCCACCTCATGACAGTAAAAACATTCACGGTTTTCAGTAGAGTCTGCCCTCAAAACGTTCTTAGGTACCACTGTGGTATCCTTAAAACTGCGAACACGATCAGGAAAATTACGTTTTGTGGGTGAAAACACTACTCTGTGCGTAAGTACGAACTCATCGGAAAAAACTGCAGCAGCAGAAAGAGAGGAAACTTTCTGTTCATTTAAGTAAACCACGATTTTCTCTGGTAAACAATTCTTAAACTCCTCTAATAGTATTAGTTCTTTAAGCTGCTCAAACGTGACTATTTTGTTTGCGGTGCACCACTTCTCAAATAAACTTGCTTTGTCTCTAGCGAACTCAACATATGTTTGACTAGGGGTTTTCACATGATTACGGAACTTCTGCCGATACGCTTCGGGGACTAATTCATACGCACGCAAAACGGCATTTTTCATTTCTTCATAGTCCAAGCTCTGTTCAAGCGATAACGCTGAACAGACTTCTTGGGCTTTACCCACGAGTTTACATTGTAACAACAGCGGCCAAACATTCCGCGGCCATTTCAACGTGCCGGCAATTCGCTCAAACACGGTGAAATAAGTGTCAACCTCGGTCTCTCGAAAAAGTGGGACTAGTGATATTTGACGACTAATATCAAATTCAGGTTGACTTACTTGTGGGTTGCGTCGAGGTGCAGGAATAGGACTCGGAGTGGAAGCAAGCAACGGTACATTCACGTTCATGCCAGGCGCATCAACAGCTGAGGGGTGAACAGGTGATTTAATTTTGAGCTCCAGCTCCAGCTCCTTGAGCTTGATATCTCGCTTGGTTTCAAGCTCAACGGTGCGTACATGCAACAGCTGACTCTCATAACGCTGTTTGCTCAGCTCCACCTCTAACTCTTTCAATCTGATCGCCAGCAAAGGATCTCGCGGAGAAGCAAAATCGACAGGATCTATGCTGGCCAGTTCCTCAGGCTTGGGTTGCTCACCCTCACCCGTGGAAACCGGCAACTTAAATGCAACACCCGCCGACTCACTCCGCTCTGGCAAAACTCCACGCTCCATCAAGTGTTTATGAATGACCTCCTTAATCTCCTGTTTAACTGCACCACGAGGAACTGTGATTTGATAAAAATCCGCAATCGTGACCAGATCATCTTTACGACAAATATCTAACTGTTCAGACGTAGGCTGAATCGCAAATTTGTCTAGTGCAAACTTTAAAGACATTCCGAATTCCCTCCCCCTCAAAGTGAAAACCACTAGCCAAACAACAATATACAAAGCAAATTTCATGAGTTTTTATTTCTCTCCTTTTTCTCTAACACGCAGTGACGAAACTCCAATTGGTTTTTGCAATAAAATTATTTTTAAGACGAGCCCCCATTTTCTGTTACGACCGCTAGGGGTCAGCCGCAACAGGAAAAGGAAGAGAGTCACACTACCAGAGAGATAACGAATAATTTGAATTTTATTGACCATAAAGGGTTAGCGTCAGGGGCAGACAAGGCCAAAATAACAAACAAAACAATCTTCTTTTTAGAAACTAAATTACCTTTAACAAAAGAAAGAAAAATGAAAATACAGTTTTAACTTACCTAACTCCCTTACACATAAACAAAGTAAAAATAAATACAAATAAATAGGCGTCAAACCCCCTACATCCCTTAATATGGTAACAATTACAAGAAAGCTTACACACATTTAAAAAGTAGGTTGACAAGTTAGAATCGGTATCCAAAGACGTAGTCAATCAGGCAATAGTCAGATATAGAGAAAACCAGAAGTAGGATTACATTCAACAAACACTTACTCAGTTTCAATAAACATTAATAATCTCTCTGGCACGACACTCTTACTCAATTAAATAACGGCGAAACAAACAAAGCTGAAGAGAAACACTAAACGGTACGACCGCGAAACACAAAGGCATAAAGCACAAAGTCAGCGAGGCTCAAAAGGCAACCATGCTGTGTCAGAGGCGGTCCTTATATCCAGGTCAGGTGCATAGCTGGTCCAATCACAGTCTTCCACAGATTACCAGAGGTAACGCCCATCTGAAACAAGCTTGTCAACACACAAAGAGAAAGAGAGCAAGACACACCCACACAAGGACGATTGATACATGCACACAAAAATCTCAAAATCCTAACACCATCTCTAACTAATCAAAGTCCCATGTTTCTGTGTGACTTTATGAAACTGTAGTAACCCATAGACCTCTTACGGTTTAGTTCAGTTTCGGATGTTTGTCCACAGTTTCCCAGTACGCTTCCGCCTTCTGGTAATCCGTAAATTTCCGCGTCTCAATTCCACGGGTAATGATTAAAGTGGCTGGATGAATAATTCCGTGTTTTACACCAGCAGCTCTGAGTTTTTCCCTGATTTCGCCGAATTTTGCCCTCCGCTTGGCCATATCTGACGTTAGATCAGGGAAGAACTGAAGCCTCGTCTCCCGTATCTGAATATACGTTCCTTTTTAGACAGCGCCATTATCTCTTCCTTTGCCCAGAGGCGGACCGTAACAAAGGACATTTACTTGAGTACACTTTTTGAGTATCTGTACTTTACTTGAGTATTATTTTTTCTGTAAACTTTTACTTTAACTTCACTACATTTGAAAGACAAATATCATATTTTTACTCCACTTCATTTCTGTCAAGGGCCTTGAGTAGACAGTAGTAACGTCAGGGATGATTTGTGTTGTAAATGAACGTCTGCTTGACGCCAGGACTCGACTGATGTTGGTTTCTGACTTCAACCGATTTTCAACCACAATACAACGTCTGTCCAACGTTGGAGATTAACGTCAATCTGACTTTGGATTCTGACATCAACATGATTTTAATTTTCAGCGTTGGGTTTGGTCTTCTAAATGCGAATTTTGTCATTGTTTTGGAGCACACTAGCTTATAGATAACAAGGATAACATATTCATACTAAAAGCCAAAAAACTGGGAACAGCCGTGTGTGTGTCCGACACCAGTGTGGACGTTATTGAGTGACTTACTCAATCCCACGACTGGAACTGTTCTAGAAATACATGTGATATTGATATGAGGGTCGGCAGGCAGAGATTCAGAGGCATAAGCTACTGTAAGTATTACATGCAACAATGCAACAATAATAAAACAATGCATTGACATTGATATTTACTTTTATACTTAAGTATTTTTAAAAATGAGTACATCTGTACTTTAACTTCAGTAAACATCGGTCTTTACAACTTTTACTTGTAACGGAGTAATATTTGACCAGTAGTATCTGTACTTTTACTCAAGTAACGAAGTTCTGTACTTTGTCCACCTCTGATACACACACACACACACACACACACACACACACACACACACACACACACACACACACACACACACACACACACACACACACACACACACACACACACACACACACACACACACACACACACACAGTCCCTGTGATTACACTAATGTACACTCAAACATTAGTATAAATGTGTGTGTTTGTATGTGCTTTTTTAGATTTGTTTGAAAGGGAATTTAAAATACTTTTCATACATTGATGGACAAGAGTCACTATTTAAGTCTAATGACTGTGTGTGTGTGTGTGTGTGTGTGTGTGTGTGTGTGTGTGTGTGTGTGTGTGTGTGTGTGTGTGTGTGTGTGTGTGTGTGTGTGTGTGTGTGTGTGTGTGTGTGTGTGTGCAGTTGGAGCTCCAGTGGAGGACGTGAGGGCTTTGGCCTCTTACAACATCACTATGGACATCAGCACCTTCAGAAGCCTTAGCTCACCTGTTGTAACGGTAACACACACACTATCTCTCTCTCTCACACACACACACACACACACACACACACACACACACACACACACGTACAGCTCAGTGTCGGTCTCCGTCTGACTTTACGCCGTGTGTTCCAGAGTCTGAGTGTGCCGGACGTCCGGGCTCTGATGGGTTCTGCTGTGGCGGATCTGAAGGTGTTTGAGAACGACTCTGTGGTTCAGGCCTGGATCGCCTCACAGCCGCAGTCTCAGTTAGACACCCTGAGTCTGGGTCTGCGTGGAGGCCGAGCCGATCCGAGCACGTCCCCCGGCTCCGGTCACCGGACACACCAACACGTCCTCCGCTCCGGTCACCGGACACACCAACACGTCCTCCGCTCCGGTCACCGGACACACCAACAGCAGCAGAACGCAGTCGCCAGCTCTCAGCCAATCAGATGCAGCCACTGTCACTGCGCAAGGTAAGCCACGCCCACTCTGATCAGCTGACACATCAGAGCCGTGATGAGACTGTCGAACACGAATGACCTGATGACTCGTGTGTGTGTGTGTGTGTGTGTGTGTGTGTGTGTGTGTGTGTGTGTGTGTGTGTGTTTCAGGATCTGCAGCAGCGCTCCGTCTCGCTCCAGGCGTGTTGGTCATCGTGTCCTGCGTGTGGCTTCTGACTGTAACACGAGACCAACATTAGCAGAAACCTGATCATGTAATATCAGAGCGCTATATCTTAATATCACTAATCTCTGTCCTTTGATTTTATCATTTGTTCTGAAAGTGTTTTTAATTTAATGTTAATGATTGTATAACAAATACATGTGAACTAATTTAAGATATTTCTGGTCTAATAAAAGTAATTACACTTATAAATTACACTTATTATCTGATGAAAATTGTTATGAAGGAAATCACATTTTGTTAAATTAATATATTGATAGAATAGCAAATTATCTTGTGCCTTAACTCTTGCTGTAAAATGATGAATTATTCTCTTGTCTTTAATAAAATGAACATGCTGTCATGTGACAGTGCTTGTTTGGACTTCAGTTGGTGTTTTGATTGGTTCCTGTTTCTCTTGTTCTTTTCCCGCCAGTCTTTCGTTTCTATGGTTACTATCATTGAGTTTATATGTCTCAGCTGTGAATGATTAATTATCATTATTTAAGATCTTTCAGTCTTTGTGTGTGTGTTCCAGACCGGCACCCGTTGACCTCCAGACACCACAGGGAAACCGTGATTCGCTGGAGAGCATTGGGTCCCGGTCTGAAACCAAGCCCGTCCCATCATGGCCGCCATCCCAGAGCCTTTTGCCAAAATGGCAGCCGCTTCTGAGCCCACAGCAAAGATGGCCGCTGCCGGCCTGAGTGTCCTGCCCTGTCCTCATCCGGCCTACTATAAGCAATGTTACTCCTGTATGTCAACTTACTCTCTTTAGAGTATTAGTAGACTGTTAGGTTCGGGTTAGTAGAATAAGTTGACAAGCTGTTACTTATAGTCATTAGAATGTCTGAAGTTGACTATAGAAATAAATTGTTAACGAATGTTTTTATTGTAAAATGCACAAAAATATTATGGTGTGGGACCTGTGTTATAACCGGATATAAAATGACATAAGTCTGTTGAATGTCTCCATTTACACATCGGAGTAAACCTTATTTTAAATGAACATACAAAATATATTCAAATACAATACTTACAGTTGTGGTTTACTCAATATCTCCCAAAAAGTTTTCAAAAAATATGAGAATTTACCTCAGTATGTAACACAGTCTCACCCCAAAACGTCACATACTGACGGGTCTTGACCATACGGCAACATACGACGAAAAGGGTTCCCTTTAACGTCCATGTGTGACGATTCGGGGTATGGTTTAGGTATGCGTTCGGGTACCGCTAGGAGGCGCTGCTGGGGCGCTTATGTCTGCGTCTCATATTGACGTTATAGGGGAACCCTTTTCGTCGTATGTTGACGTATGGTCAAGACCCGTCAGTATGTGACGCTTTGGGGTGAGACCGGGCTGCAGTATGTATTTTATCTCAATGTTTCTTCGGGAGGTGCTTCAACCCTTTCTCTAGCGTTTCGCGTATTTTTCTTAGAACACTTGCATGGATTATTTTGGACTGTAATGTTGGTCAAATTATCCTTTTATAGTTTTTCCAGGAGGATGAACGTCTGGTGTTGAGTTCCCAACTGACAGCAATTCCTTTGAATTTGAGTTTAATAAAAAAAAAGCTCAATTTTCTAAATGTTGTTGGGCGGATTGAATGAACAGCACTCTCTTCCACTCTCATTACCTACAACTGAGGTATAAACGGCTGCCCACTGTGTGTGTGTGTGTGTGTGTGTGTGTGTGTGTGTGTGAGAGAGAGAGAGAAATGCAGAGCACATATTCTGAGTATGGGACACCATATTTGGCTTCACGTCACTTTCATTAAACAGTAGTTATACATTCAATCTTAATTGGCTGATCTGAGTTAATCACACCATTTTACGAACATGTACTATTTACTAAATTAAGACCCACTGGGGGAAAATTGGTGCAGGATTTATGTTGAAACCATTTTCACTCACAAATTGCTTGTAATTCCCACAAATAATTAGAAAGAAATGGCAAGTAATGTGAAATTCGGAAGAAGGAAGACTTATAAAGTGTTTTTGTGTAAAACACACTCCAATAGTTTTTGTTTTATTCAGGACTTTAAACGTTTTGCTTTACAGAAGTGTTCCTATAACCCACATCATTAGCTCATGTGTTCAGCTGCAGGGAATGTGTGAACTGGAAACATGCCTCGAATACTTTCACTGTAGATACAATCTTCTGCCAGATGCATGAATATCAATGAAAAATGCCAAATGTCAAAGGTGTGTACTGTCTGGTGACAATGAGAAAAAGTGCTGAGTGATGAGGTTGAGTAAAACACCCGTATATTCTAATGTAACAACGTCCGGCGTCTGATCCAATCAACAACGATCCCTGGCATCCACTGACCACAAACAACACAACACTTCAGCGCTACAGCATTTCAAACCAACACTTTTCTGTTTGTCAAATGAGTGTAAAGGTCCCTTGTCATCTGCGCCTGTTTTGTATGGTGTGCCCCAGGGCTCTGTTTTGGGACCTTTATTGTTTTCCCTTTATATGCACACATTGTTCCGAAATACAACATTTCATATCACTGTTATGCATACAATTCTCAGTATTACCTTCCAGTATGGCTTGACACCTGTTTAATTCAATGTGTTATTGAAATGTGTAAATTATATCAAAAGACAGATGACAGATCATTTTCTGCAGCTAAATGAGGATAAAGCGGAGGTTTTAACTCCAGGTTGTCCTGCAGATTGCTCCGGAAGCTCAGTTAGGTTCTCTCTCAACCAGTGTACGCAAACAAATCAAAAACTGTAGCTGTTGATGTTATTTAATGAACCTGAACTACCAATGAACAGCAGTATTTAGTAGAGTAGAGTATTAGCAGCTGCTGGGTTAGGGTTCGTAGAATAAGTTGACATGTAGTTACTTGTAGTCGAAAGTGGACCGATACTGTAACATACCGTACTCATAGTTAGTTAATGTTAGTGAATGCACTAACCAATGGTAACTAATGGAAACGTGTTACCAGTGCTGTAAATCACAATGCAGAGAAGACCAAGAGAATGTAGAGAATGTTAAACTGGTTAAACTGGTCTGGGTGGTTCGTACATAAGTTACAGGGTTTTATGAAATATTTCCTCATTTAATGATTTGTTATTCCATATTCTGCAGTCTTGGTTCTCGTTTAATCCAAATACAATTATTTTGTCAGTCCCACTTTATATCAGGAGCTGTATTTAGATAAGTGATGATAACTGTTCTGTACAATGTGCTGGTGTTGTTGATGTTATTGTGTGATGTTATTATGTAGATGTTATTGTGTTGATGTTATTATGTTGATGTTATTGTGTTGATGTTATTATGTAGATGTTATTGTGTTGATGTTATTATGTTGATGTTATTGTGTAACTCTTGTGCTGGTATTGAGGAGGATACAGGTACGTTTGGGAAAGGTTTGCTGCTATGAGAAGGTGTAAGTCTCTCTCTCTCTCTCTCTCTCTCTCTCTCTCTGTGGGCGGAGTCAGTGAATGACAGTGGCTGTAGACTCACAGAATCATTCAGTTCAATTCTTCTAGACAAACACATCTGACAGGTAAGATCACTGCTTTTCTCCATTTAAAGAGCTGTGTGTGTGTGTGTGTGTGTGTGTGTGTGTGTGTGTGTGTGTGTGTGTGTGTGTGTGTGTGTGTGTGTGTGTGTGTGTGTGTGTGTGTGTGTGTGTGTGTGTGTGTGTGTGTGTGTGTGTTCTTCTGATATGAGCTGTGTGTGTGCGTCTCTACACAGAATTATATGATTCATTTAGTTAATTTCAAATTTAATGGAAATAGAATTTTCCTCCATTCTTTATGATTTTCATAGATTTGTCTTGGAAAGATCAGGTCATATGTTCAACATGAGCTCAGTGATCTGAGAGTAATCGGTTTTTAAACGTGTTATGTCAAGGAAATAAGTTTCTCAGTTATTTTTTATTTTTATTTAACAGGGACAATGCACATTAATCACCACCGTAGTAAACCGTCAGTGTAAGTGTGCCAGAGTTAGCTAAAGAGCCGTAGTCCCTGAGCAGGAATCCAACATCCTCAATGCACGAGTTCAGTGCCTCAAATACTGCAAGAACAAACACATTAACATTATCAAAGAAAAAAAGAGACAAAAACAGTGTAGTTCCAAGTATCATCAGTATAGTGCCTAATCTAATACTGCAGGAACATCAAATACAAGATAATACATTTACAAAAAAGTGACATAAGTGCAATATGTTAAAAGAAATGTATATATAAATTGCTAATGGTAACATGTCTGTTGTGCCTTTAGCCATGTCTTCATAAGTTCATAAAGTCATTACTGCTGTTCTGCTTGGAGACTTCTGGGCTTGAAGCTTTCTTTTTCGTTAGTTTAGCCACTGTTTCAAATAAATACCTAGGATTATGTTTATTTTCTTCTAATAAGCAGATCTAGCAGGTCCTGACTCTCTGTGGTCATTATAAATCCCATGGCACTTCTGGTGTCCTGGCCACACTCCCCCCAGTGTCCTTTGTCCATCATGGCCTCCTCCTCATCCCCATATACTGATTGGGTACATCCCTGTCTCCTCTCCACCAGTAAGCTTGTGTGTGTGTGTGTGTGTGTGTGTGTGTGTGTGTGTGTGTGTGTGTGTGTGTGTGTGTGTGTGTGTGTGTGTGTGTGTGTGTGTGTGTGTGTGTGTGTGTGTGTGTGTGTTCTGGCCAGTATGGCTGCCGTGGCATCATCAGGTGGAGCTGCACACTGCTGGTGTTGAGGAGATTCCCCCTTCTATGTGAAGATCTTTGAGGTCCCAGAAAAAGCGCTATATAAATGTAATTAATTATTATTATTATTATTATTATTATTATTAAATAAATTAACCGAGTTTAGTGTTTTAGGGGCTGTCTTGGTTGACACGCCTCTGCAGCATCGCGTGGCGGTCCGGGACAGTGCCTCTGGGATGGCAGACCGGGGTGGTGGTCCCTCTTTTTAAGAAGGGGGACCGGAGGGTGTGTTCCAACTACAGGGGGATCACACTTCTCAGCCTCGACAGGCCCGGTTCTACGGGGGTGCTTGGGGGTGCTAAGCACCCTCAAACAAAAGTGAAAGCACCCTCAGATGAAATTATTAATAGCACACACACATGTAAACGAGATTTTGCCGACAATAGAAACACAGACGGATTCACACTCGACTCATACATATAGGCTAATACACAAAATAAATCCATTAACACGATTTTTCAAATCAGAAATGATTTAATTATGCTTTCATGTTTAATGCATTTGATTGGTTGTGTCCTTTCGCGATCGTGATACGCATAGGTGAAGACGTCTCTTTAATTGGCCACTTTGTTTGCGTGTGTGCGTCCCGCTCAGGAAATTAGTTTACGCTAACAAAATGAAACCTTATTATAAAGTGTTACCATTTTTTTAATAAAATGCCTAGCGTTTCTGCTGTTGGTTTGAAGCTTTAAAAGAATATTTAGTTGCTAGGCAGGCAACATGAAACCTTTGAGCTAGTCAGCTTCATGTCAGTGACTATACTTCACAGCGGTAGAGTTACTCACAGGACACTGCACTTATTCGCAATCACAAAAGTTCATTAATTGCTCGTGTTTTAAAGCTTTGCCGGGTTAACATTTCATTGGCGTTCTGTTCTGACATGATGCTCTTTTTCTGAGCGTGTACGCGCGCGCACTATCAAACGATTTTTGTTGGGTCAGACCATCTGCTGGCACTGGGGGGCCGAGACTGAGAGAGCTACATGGCGCTACATGGAAAAATATGCACCAAACAAGCCACTTTGAAATTTTTCTATTTTCATGAATACAAAAAACGGTACAATATGAAATTTGGGTGACCCTCCCCCTAGACTAAAAAAATGTGGATGACCCTACGTTTATGTAAGCACCCTCACTATTTTCAGAAGCACCCTCAGTGATTTGGATCTAGAACCGGGCCTGAGCCTCGTTATCATCAGTAGTTGTTGATTCTGTCCCAACTCTGTCTCTACTCGTTGAGTCTGACTCTATCATCAGTAGTTGTTGATTCTGTCCTAACTCTTTCTCTACTCGTTGAGTCTGACTCTATCATCAATAGTTGTTGATTCTGTCCTAACTCTGTCTCTACTCGTTGAGTCTGACTCTATCATCAGTAGTTGTTGATTCTGTCCTAACTCTGTCTCTACTCGTTGAGTCTGACTCTATCATCAATAGTTGTTGATTCTGTCCTAACTCTTTCTCTACTCGTTGAGTCTGACTCTATCATCAGTAGTTGTTGATTCTGTCCTAACTCTGTCTCTACTCGTTGAGTCTGACTCTATCATCAGTAGTTGTTGATTCTGTCCTAACTCTGTCTCTACTCGTTGAGTCTGACTCTATCATCAATAGTTGTTGATTCTGTCCTAACTCTTTCTCTACTCGTTGAGTCTGACTCTATCATCAGTAGTTGTTGATTCTGTCCTAACTCTTTCTCTACTCGTTGAGTCTGACTCTATCATCAGTAGTTGTTGATTCTGTCCTAACTCTGTCTCTACTCGTTGAGTCTGACTCTATCATCAGTAGTTGTTGATTCTGTCCTAACTCTTTCTCTACTCGTTGAGTCTGACTCTATCATCAGTAGTTGTTGATTCTGTCCTAACTCTGTCTCTACTCGTTGAGTCTGACTCTATCATCAGTAGTTGTTGATTCTGTCCTAACTCTTTCTCTACTCGTTGAGTCTGACTCTATCATCAGTAGTTGTTGATTCTGTCCTAACTCTGTCTCTACTCGTTGAGTCTGACTCTATCATCAGTAGTTGTTGATTCTGTCCTAACTCTGTCTCTACTCGTTGAGTCTGACTCTATCATCAATAGTTGTTGATTCTGTCCTAACTCTGTCTCTACTCGTTGAGTCTGACTCTATCATCAATAGTTGTTGATTCTGTCCTAACTCTGTCTCTACTCGTTGAGTCTGACTCTATCATCAGTAGTTGTTGATTCTGTCCTAACTCTGTCTCTACTCGTTGAGTCTGACTCTATCATCAATAGTTGTTGATTCTGTCCTAACTCTGTCTCTACTCGTTGAGTCTGACTCTATCATCAGTAGTTGTTGATTCTGTCCTAACTCTGTCTCTACTCGTTGAGTCTGACTCTATCATCAATAGTTGTTGATTCTGTCCTAACTCTGTCTCTACTCGTTGAGTCTGACTCTATCATCAGTAGTTGTTGATTCTGTCCTAACTCTGTCTCTACTCGTTGAGTCTGACTCTATCATCAGTAGTTGTTGATTCTGTCCTAACTCTGTCTCTACTCGTTGAGTCTGACTCTATCATCATTAGTTGTTGATTCTGTCCTAACTCTGTCTCTACTCGTTGAGTCTGACTCTATCATCAATAGTTGTTGATTCTGTCCTAACTCTGTCTCTACTCGTTGAGTCTGACTCTATCATCAATAGTTGTTGATTCTGTCCTAACTCTGTCTCTACTCGTTGAGTCTGACTCTATCATCAGTAGTTGTTGATTCTGTCCTAACTCTGTCTCTACTCGTTGAGTCTGACTCTATCATCAGTAGTTGTTGATTCTGTCCTAACTCTTTCTCTACTCGTTGAGTCTGACTCTATCATCAGTAGTTGTTGATTCTGTCCTAACTCTGTCTCTACTCGTTGAGTCTGACTCTATCATCAGTAGTTGTTGATTCTGTCCTAACTCTTTCTCTACTCGTTGAGTCTGACTCTATCATCAGTAGTTGTTTATTCTGTCCTAACTCTGTCTCTACTCGTTGAGTCTGACTCTATCATCAATAGTTGTTGATTCTGTCCTAACTCTGTCTCTACTCGTTGAGTCTGACTCTATCATCAGTAGTTGTTGATTCTGTCCTAACTCTTTCTCTACTCGTTGAGTCTGACTCTATCATCAGTAGTTGTTGATTCTGTCCTAACTCTGTCTCTACTCGTTGAGTCTGACTCTATCATCAATAGTTGTTTATTCTGTCCTAACTCTGTCTCTACTCGTTGAGTCTGACTCTATCATCAATAGTTGTTGATTCTGTCCTAACTCTGTCTCTACTCGTTGAGTCTGACTCTATCATCAATAGTTGTTGATTCTGTCCTAACTCTGTCTCTACTCGTTGAGTCTGACTCTATCATCAGTAGTTGTTGATTCTGTCCTAACTCTGTCTCTACTCGTGACTCTGTGATGATCACGGCGATGTTGAATCCGCACGGCCGGTCCGACCGGCTCTATTGTGTCGCTGTGGAAGGAATGACAGAGATGTGTGTGTGTGGGAGAACCTTTTGTGTGTGAAATCCAGCACAGCTCCCAGTCACACACACACACACTCCTGCCTGATATTCACATTAACAGCTGGAATACATGCTTCCATAATGCGCTCAGAGTTCATGCGTTTGATTCGGCAAAACGTGTCACATTGGTTATTATTAATGGATTTTAAATAAATACAGTACCTGCCAAAAGTTTGGAAACATTAACATTTTTGGTAACACTTTACAATAATGTTCATTTGTTAACATTAGTTAGGCTAACTACCTTAGTAAACTATAAACTTAAAATACTTCTACACCATTTATTAACCTTAGTTAATATAAATTTTGTGATTTAATAATACGTTATTAAAAACAAAGGTTGTATTTGTGAACATTAGTTAATTCACTGTGAACTAACATGAACACACAATGAAGAGCTGGATTTTTATTAACCAAACATTAACAAAGATGAATAAATACTGTAATAAAGGTATTGTTCATTGTTAGTTATTAATACATTAACTATTGTTAACTACTGAACCGTATTGGAAAGTTTTACCCAATTGTTTTACTTTTGAAAGAGTTTCTTCTGCTCAGATAGGGTTTTAATTATTCTTATTTCTTTTGATTATTTTAATTTCTTCTATGTAAAGCACTTTGAATTACCACTGTGTATGAAATGTGCTATATAAATAAACTTGCCTTGCCTAAATCTGCTGTTCTCTATGTGAATATAAAGTAAAGTGTAATTTATTCCTGTGATCAAAGCTGAGTTTATCATCATTACTCCAGTCTTCAGTGTCACATGATCCTCCAGAAATCAGTATAATATGATGATCTGATGATCAAGACACATATGATTATTATCAATTTTGAGAACAGTTTCAGGTTTTTGTGGAAATCCTCATACGTTTCACGATTATTTGATTCTTAGAAAGTTTAATTATTAACTAATATTAGTATTAGTATAATATTAATTCCCTCCGTCCCTTTTTTATCTTACCACAAATGTATGACTGGTGTCATTGTTTCCAAGGCAAGATTATTCATATATCACATTTCATACACTATGGCAAGAAAAATTAAAACAGTTAAAAGAATTAAAAGAGAAACATTTCAAGAAATTTTCAAGAAAAAATGTAAGTAGCAAAAACTGTTTTCAACATTGATAATAATCATAAATGTTTCTTGAGTATCAAATCAGCATGTTAGATTTAATATGAGCATTTACATTGTAATAATATTTCACTGTTTTTATTGACATTTTGATAAAATAAATGCAGTTTTGGTGAGCAGAAGAGACTCTTTAAAAAAAGTTTTGTAGAATGTTTTCAAATTTTGACAGGAACTGTATTCATTAATATATCACGTATATTGGGCCGTTTGTCTGAAGTGAATAAGCAACAGATGGATTGTATTGCTTTCAGGCAAAGCATTATATTATATTATATTATATTATATTATATTATATTATATTATATTATATTATATTAATCATGTGCGTGTGTGTGTGTGTGTGTGTGTGTGTGTGTGTGTGTGTGTGTGTGTGTGTGTGTGTTCAGGGTTGTTTGTTGTTGTTGTCCCTTCAAATATCTGTAAAATCTTTCATGATTGTGAAGACTAATGAAACTCTTGTCTTCAATCATTTGAGGGTCAGTGAATTAGCGTTATTAATCTGGCACTTTGTTTGTTTCTCTCAGAGTGTAATATATTTCACATGACCGTGTTAAGAGAAGCGCTGTCCTCATGAGAACGCCTCTTATTGTCGCTCTCCTGTGTGTGGGAGTGATGGCTTTCGGTGAGTCCACAATCATCCTCTGTGTTTAAACTGATTGATTTGAACGACACACTAATCAAACAAGTGCTTTATGTTCATGTCATGACTGTGCTAGACTATGTACAGGATGACTTGATTGTGATTGGCCAATGGTGTCATTCAAATGTGTATGTATAATGAATGTTTAACTTATAATGTTCTCAGTCAAGTAATTTCCTCTACAGCTGTGCTAGTTTCATGTGTTGTATCGCTCCATACTCTCGTTCTTCTCACAGAATAAAAGCATACGGACTCAATATTACATGTATTCATTTTACAATAATGACCACCAGACTGTACTTCACCATAATGACCAGCTGACTGTACTTCACCATAATGACCAGCTGACTGTACTTCACCATAATGACCAGCTGACTGTACTTCACCATAATGACCAGCTGACTGTACTTCACCATAATGACCAGCTGACTGTACTTCACCATAATGACCAGCTGACTGTACTTTACCATAATGACCAGCTGACTGTACTTCACCATAATGACCAGCTGACTGTACTTCACCATAATGACCAGCTGACTGTACTTCACCATAATGACCAGCTGACTGTACTTCACCATAATGACCAGCTGACTGTACTTCACCATAATGACCAGCTGACTGTACTTCACCATAATGACCAGCTGACTGTACTTTACCATAATGACCAGCTGACTGTACATGATCTCTGTTTCTGTCTTTCTGTTTTCAGCCAGCACATGTTCCGCAGTGCAGACGTGAGTCAAGCTCTTCAGATCTACACATTATATAACCTAAAGAAACTTTGGGACAAAAGAACCCATCCAGAATGCCGTCTTTCCTGTGTTTTATGCTGTTGTTGTGAAATGACTTTAACATTTCTTTCTTTAGTTAATCACTGTGACCTATCGCTCACTTTCCGTTCACTCTCCCATTTATCTCTGTTAACCGCCACTTCATTTCATTATTCACAGTAAAACCTGTGGAGCGAGTGGTGGACTTACAGCAGAACAATGCACTGATGTGAGTTACACACACACACACACACACACACACACACACACACACACACACACACACACATATTTTTAGATTGTTCTTTGTTAGAGAAGTTTGTTTGTTTTGGTAAGTCAGCAGCTAAACACACAGACTCACCATGAACTAAGCAATAATGTAACATGAGCAAAGCAACATATTAAACTCAAGTGCAGTTTTCTAACATTAAAATGACTAAAATGACTCAATCAAAGAAACAAGGATCTCAGAGGATCTACAAAGACTCACCAAAACCATCAACAGACAAACACTGGAGATAGACACAATCAGACGGATTAGACAACAAAACTCCAGACAGAAACATGAAACCAAAGGGAACATGATGACTCTTTTAAAATAAAAGTACCCTAGACAAAACAAGACTGAAACCTCACCAGCCCTAACAGTCACTAGGGAAAGTCTCGGGAACTTGTTATAGACTTTAAACCCATCTAGAGAAGCTTCTCCTGTCCAGCATGCCAGGTGATAAATGGAACAGTATGACCGAAGGGAAATCCAGGGAGGCATGAGACTGTGGTTCTTTGAGCAGAGACCAAGAGGAATATTGAGTGCATAGAGAGCCATGAGCTTTAGTCCTCCGGTTAGTCAGCTGGGATGATTTAAGCCCTGAGACAGGCCAGAGTTTAGGGGCCAAACACAGGAACCCAGTGGGTAATGACAGGAACCCTTGGCTTAGGAGAACACAGGCAGATGAGGAACCAGGACAGGGATAACTAACTACAGGGATCAGGACAGGGATAACTAACTACAGGGATCAGGACAGGGATAACTAACTACAGGGATCAGGACAGGGATAACTAACTACAGGGATCAGGACAGGGATAACTAACTACAGGGATCAGGACAGGGATAACTAACTACAGGGATCAGGACAGGGATAACTAACTACAGGGATCAGGACAGAGACTGCCCGAGACAACATCCACATGGTCATCCCTGGGACTCTGGAAGGACTTGATGCCTTGCTCCTCTTGGACTAGCTTTCCCTGGAGTGGAAAGTGCTGTCCTCCTCATGCACATAAACTAGAAATGAGCAGCCACAAGAAAAATTGAGTACTAGTTCTTCATCAAAATTGCTTGTTGTTGCAACTGGGAACTTTGTGTCCTGGTGGACTATATAAACCAGCACAACAATGTCCCATGTAGTTCTCTATGAGACCATCGCTCTGATGGAAAGACAGCTTTCTCTGTAACACAGTAGCTGATTGAACAACAATACAGGTGTACATACCTTGGGGAAGCTAGCAAAAAAGTCTTAAAGAAATCCGCGTTATAAAGAACTGAACTGTTGTAAACTCATGTCCTCAATCCGTGCTGTTTCTGTCGCCTCAGATGGACGGTCCCACGCAGAGCTTCCTGACGTGTGCTGGCGTCCCATCAGAGCCTGCCGCAGACCACATCGTGAATCTGAAGGGCCTCATCAGCGCTGCTCTGGATGTCTACTCATTCATGGTACGCCAGAACACACAGACACACATATCCCATGAGCCTTCGCTGCTGTGGTTCTGCTGTGACACGGTCTGTCTCGCAGCGCTCCAGTGTGACCGGGGTTCCAGTCTTGGATCTGTCGGGAGGTGTCAGTTTGAACGAGGATCACGTGATCAGAGCGTGGCTGGACATCAAGCTCACTCCTCTGCTGTCGACCATCTCCAGAAACTTCCTCACATGTCTCAGCAACAGGAACTTCAGCTGCAGCGCCTACCAGACTGTGTACGACAACACACTAGTGGAAAACAATTAAGGACTCAATTCCATTGTGCATGTGTGTGTAAATGACTGTTTGTGTGTTCTGGTGTCTGTTTGTGTATTGTTGTGTGTATATAGTGTCAAGGAGTTGAGTCAGCATTTCTCCGGTCTGGATCCAGGGAGACAGAAGTGGATCTATTCTTTCTTCATGTACCCATTCCTCTCTAGGAACACATCCTCAGGTAACACTTCTAGGATGTGTTGTTTGTCAGGTCATGTTGTTTGTGTTCTGTGAAGGTTTTGCCCATGCTTTATTGCATGTGTTGTAGGTTGTGTAGATCCAGAGGACAGCACTGAAGACTGGCTGATGAAAAACTTTGGCTCGTTCGCTGTCGTGGCTCAAGTGCGAGACTTCACGTCCATCAACATGCTCTTCAGTGGGGTAGGAACACTCCCTTCTGCATCTGATGCTCTCCTGAGGGTCATTCGATGGTCCCAGTTTCACTTCAATACTATGTTGATGGCCTGGAGATATTCTGAGGTTCTTCCCTGTCTTTCCAGTTGGAGGTTTTGCACCTCTTGAGTCCAGAACAGAAGGCAGAGCTTCTCCTTCATCCAGAGGTGGTGGGCTTGACTGACAGCTCCCTCGGCCTGGTGTTTCAGAGTTTGCTATCCTCTCTGATGCCCTCTGAGGATCCATGGACGTCATATAACAGCACAACGTATTATATGAGCACTGTGCCATCCTCTTCACCGCAAGACCCCCTGGCACAGGCAAGAAAGACATCATCACGATCTCATGGATGTAGATGACTGAATCTGTTGCAGTACTTTAAGAGCACTAGATGTTTAACTAGTAAAGTGACACAAATATGCTAATCTTTTGAGATATTGAATGATTAATTTAGAATGTCTGATGTGTGGTTACAGGCACTGAATGGTTTCATGACGGCATTTAGACCTGTCGGGAGTTTTGTAAGAGAATTTGTGTCCTTGACACAGCAGGTAATGACACACACACACACACACACACACACACACACACACACACACACACACACACACACATTCAGTAAAGCATTACAAACCTAAACTCCTGAGTTTGAGGAATTCTTCTGTCTATATCTGCTCTCTTCCTGAAGCAAAACTTGAGCGGCATGCGGAGCACCACACTTCTGCAGGCCGTGATAAACCTGACACTCGCCGAGATCGCCGCTCCCTTCAAGCAGAATACCACCCAAGAGCAGCAGGTGGAGGTTACTTTTGACCCCATGAACGTTAACGACTGGTTCACACATGTGGTTTCTCCCGTACTCCGGCGATTCCTTCCTGACCACCAGATAGAAATACACCCCAACATCACGGCTGTCTTCCATAACCAGTTGTGAGTTTGCCATGCTAGAATTGTCACAGTTATCCACAAAACACCACTCATAGTGCAATGAGAACATTCTGATGTGGTTTGGGGTCTTTTCTTTAGCTACATCGAGACAGGGATGGGATCTGGAGCCCAGAATGAAAGTCAGGACATCTGCAGTGTCTTTATTGATAATAGAACATGTGGGGTAAGCTGAAAGAATGTATTATTCCAAGTATCTTCTCTGCTGGGATGAAAATATGTTTTCATATTGCATCTTACACAATGTGTCTCTCTAGCTGACTGACTTGATGGAACATGTGGCCACTGTCCTGCACTGTGCAGCTCGATCAAACCTCACGCTCAATGAGGAGACGCTCTTGAATATTCTCCTGCATCTCTCCCAGAACCTCAATGCTCTACTGCAGCAGCTCTCCATGACTGTAAGAACCACCAGATTTCACATTAGTCGTGTATTAACCAGTCAGTGCTCTGTAGGAGGAGCATTGTTTAAGCCTGATTTCTGCTTGCATGTTGCTCTTTGCCACTCTCCTAGAACTTCAGTTCCCAGAGTTCCCCCTTCAGTGACATCCTGGACCACATCGTTGATGACACCTTCACGATGAGCAACTTGCAGGATGAGTCGTTTGTAAGATTATGGTTCCAGGTCAAGTTAAAGCCTCTGCTCTCCATGCTAACTCCAGAATATCTCACGTGCCTCAGTCATAAAGAGTTCAGCTGCCAAACCTTCCAGATACTGTACGTCCACGGCATGCATACTCACCTAAACGTTGATCTCATTTGAAGACCTCTATTCTTAACTGACCTCCACTTTCACCTGAGTTTATTTCATCACTTTCAGTATTTCAGAGCTCAGTGACAACATGTTCCTGATGTCAGAAGGAGCGCAGAATGTTTACAAGTATTTCATCTTCTCCTTCCTGAGCCGACACAATGTTTCAGGTTTGTCTGTCCATTCATCCATCTGTCCATCCATCAATCTATCAATCAATGTATAAAAATATGTTATCAACATGTTTTCAGGTGGCTGCCCTGCTGAGAACAGCAGCATCTGGGTTAATCTGAATCTTGGCAAGTTTTCACAGTTTGCAACATTGAGGGAAATGTACCAGCTGAACCAAGACTTCAACGCTGTGAGTTACACACATTCCCACTGTCAAGAACATCTACTATATTTCAACTTGTTTTATTATGTTTCTGCAACAAAGATTCCACTTGTGAATTTAATTTCTGAATCTTTTTATGTATGCTCTGTACTTCAATGCTTGTCTGTTAAATTAAATATTGTCTTTGTGTATTTCAGATAGATGCACTGGTGGTTCTTTCCCCCAGACAGACAGCTGAACTGATAGTTGAGGATTTTGCAGGTCTCCCAGAGAAAAGCGTCATCATAAACATTGTATTTGATCATATCTTGGTTTCTCCTGAAGACCGTGGTCTACTTGAGATGCTCAAATATCTCATCGTACTCGCTGGCGAGGTAAGACCATCTCTGCCAAAGACTTTCTGTCTGTACATATAAAAGGTCTGCAGTAAGTTGAATTGTTTCATGATTTTTTGTTTTGTTTTTAATATCAGATGGGTTTGGAGTGCTCATCATACCAGCAGATGTAAGTAACACACATAAGCTCACATGTTTCTACAACTGTTTCTGAACTGCTTCCGTTGAGACCCAGTTTTACACAATTGCTCTTTCTTTCAGAGTTCAGAGGCTGCAGGAAGCTGTGGTTCCTCCACACATGATGCAACCCATCAAGGACAATGTGAACCAGCTGGAAAAAATGGCACCTCCTGGTATGCACAATTTCTTTTTGAATTATGTAGGAATAATTAAATATCTGAGGAGGTTTTTCAACATTTTAGTTTCTAAAGTATAGTACGGATTCACAGACACATATTTCTAAACAACATTTCTAAAAAAAATGATGTTGTGTTTTTTAACAGGCTGTTTTCCTCCACTTGTTACGGTAAGAAACACATGTTTTATTCTCATGGGTTGATGTTTTCACATACATGAAATAGTGATTCATAATCTACTATTGTTTTGTGGTCATATCCTTTGCAGTGTATTTCAACGCCATTCAATGGTGAGTGAAATATTAAGCTGTAAAGTACTATAAAATATATATATATATCATATATATCTGTTATCTGTTTTTCTTAATTTTCTTTCTTCTACATTTACAGAAACCAACATTTGTGATGGAATCAGCAGGTAGTGTTCATTTTAGACTTTTGGCTAAATTAAAATAAAATGAATGTCAAGTAAATCAAGCTCATGAGAAGAGTTTATCTACCCTACAGTAATGAGACTCTCCTGTCCGCTGGTCTCGTGAGCGCCCCCTGTAGTGTCGACCTGCAGCAGTGCGCTTGCTCTTCGGTAAGAAGACGACAAGCAGAAAACTCTTTTAAAATGAGCTGATACTGATGATTTTCTGGGAATCTACGTCCCTCCAGAGAGCAAATGTGCAGCAGTTTCTGTAATCATCATGATATTTCCTGAACTGTGATCTCCACTGATGAAATCCTTTGTGTTCGTAGCTCACAGGCTTCACTGCTGAAAACCTGGCTGGACTTCTGAAGTGTCAACTATCCAGCAGCAGCAGTTACTCCAAGGAGATCTGGAAGTTGCTGTTCACCAAAACAAACAATGTTCTCGATGGAGCCCTCAGCAGCTTTTCCAGCACGGCAGCAAATATGGTAAATAAGCCTTGTACAACTCTGCTCTATTGTTACTTGGAAGATTGACTGGGAATATGGCAATAATTCCTCTGCATTACATCATCAGTCTCAGCCAATCAGAGGCGATGTCGTGTCCCAAGTGCTGGATGTGATTGGGGAGCTGAGATTGGAGCGCATCAGTCCTGACCAATGGAGTGACGTCACTTTCATCAGCATGTTGTTGGGTCAATATCTGAAGCCGTTTTTACCGTTCGTGTCACCATCCCTACTGCAGTGTACTAGCAGCAAAAACCTCAGCTGCCAAACTTACCAGCACATGTAAGAAACACATTTCCTCAACAATAAAGACAACCGAGAGTTGATAAGATGCTTTGCTCAACATTTTTTCCAACCATTTCTCAGTCTGGCAGAGTTCCCGCTTATCAATGAGGAGCAAGGAAGGAACATGGTGGAGTTTTTCATCTTGCCCTTCCTCAGTAGAAACGCAACAGGTGAGGTGGAGGTTTGCAGTGGCTTCAGGCAGAATGCCACTCATGCTGAGGTTCTGGAGTTCATGAAGGTGATTTTACTGTGTGTGTTGTGTGTCAGATGCCGGCTGTGTGTCGAGTGCTAACAACAGCACTGAGTGGCTTCTGAAGAACTTTGGCTCGTTCGCTCACTTTGTGTCTCTCACAAAACTGCTCTCCATCAACACCCAGTTTGATCCCGTATGTATCTTCACATGTGATATAATCAAAGAACAAAGATGACAAGAAGGTTTAATAACCTCCAACATCAAACGTTTTATCTGTAGGACTTTTCCACTCAGTGTTGCTTCCTTGTTCTTCTTGTTCTTCTCTAGTTGGAGAGCCTGGTCTATCTGTCTCCAGTGCAGATGTTAGAATTGATGGTTGTAGATCTACCTGGTCTTCCACAGAAAGAAGTCATCATCAATAGAGTGTTTGATCATCTGCTAGTGTCTCCTGTGGATCGAGGACTTCCTGATGTTCTTCAAAACCTGCTCTTACTCCCACAGACGGTAAAACTTACTGGGATTTATTCAATGGCTTTTCTTCAAACCGTAGTGAGATGGCCCTCCAGATGGCGATTTTTGGGCATCATGGGTGTGAAATAGTCCCAGAATACAATGAGGCAAATTTTGTGAAAATGTTCATCTAACGGACCTTATTCAGGGTAGACACCTTATTTCATTTTCTACAAAAATTCTTCTGTGGGAGAGACCTACAGTCTAATCCAGCATTCAAAATTACTTTCTAGGACAATCCCTGGTGACAAAAGACTCTTGAAAACATGTTGTGATAATTAAATGTTACACACGAGTCACACGACCTTATATCAGAACAACCCAAACAACAGACTGAGATGTGATTGTAGGCTAAATACGCAGTGGTCAGAGTTTGATCAATCAGATTTGTGATGAAGACACTGACGCCTGTTTGTGTTTCCACAGACCGTAATACAGTGCAGCTCCCTCACACTGATGTAAGTGTACTTGAGCCTCTCCTGTCATGTTATTGAGTCTCTGGTGTCCCTTGTGCTGAGATCTCCTCTAATCCTGTGTTTCTTTCTCAGTTTTGTGAGGCTGTTTCAGGCTCTACCTTTCCTGCCGTCAGACATGCAGACTCTGGTCTTCCACACAACTGGAGAACTCAAGCAGAAAGCAGTGCCAGGTGATTCTCAGTCTTTGTGTCTTCATCATCTCTCACTGTTGACTTCACTAGAAGATCAGCATGTTTCTCAGTATTTCTGATGGAATTAATGATCAAGTGTGTGTGTCTCTTATTTACAGGCTGCTCACTTCCTGAACCTCCAACAGTAAGAGATTGATTTTAACACAGTTTTCCTTGTGGACCTCTTTCGGTCCTACAGGCGTCCTCTATATGCCTCACTCTTTAAAACATTTTCACAAAACTCATAGGATACAGAGATTTAAAACAACTTGTTTTACATTTTGTCTTTCATTTTTTTCTACGTTTTTTCCCTCTGTTTCAGTGTCTGATCACACCTGTGAATGGTAAGTGTATTTGTACACCTTGCATTTTTCTGATCTTTACTACTCTGTGTCTAATCGAGTCCTGAATGAACGCTGCAATGAACTGAACCTGCATTATTCCACTAGCCAACATCCATAAGCACTAAGCCCAGCCTTTCTCAGATTTCCTCCCTATTGAGTGTGTTACATTGACAGCTGTTGTCTGTACAGATCTATGGGCAGCCCTAGTGCCCATCCAAAGGGACAATTATAACTACACGGACCTATGCAATAGGGACCTACAAACCTTCAGTTCTCGGCTCCAGTTCTCTCTGAGTAACCTGCTGGACAATCAAACTGAAACAGATACTGTAAATAGCTTAAATATATAATCAAATCCATTTATTAATGTTTCTACCTTTCTAAAAGGTAATGCCAGTCATTTACAAGACTAGTAGATTTTGTGATTTAGATTTCAGAGAGATTCAAAACAAGATTTCCCCAGCATTGGATGTTCAGAAAGAGTTATTGACCAAACTGTGTTGAGCGAGACTCTAGACTCAGTGTCACTCACTA
>JARPMJ010009405.1:15000-22500 GCA_033366665.1 Phoxinus dragarum | reverse complement strand
CCCTCTTCCTTGTGTTTTCTCTCAGACCGGCTCCATCTCGTCCCTTCGACTCGCAGATGTATGCTTTTATCAGACGCTTTTATCCAAACTGGCGTTTGCATTAATGCATTCAAAGCTGTAAACATTTAATCAGTTCATGCATTCCCTGGGAATCGAACCCATGACCCTCGCATTGCCAGCGCAACCGTTTAGTATTCAGAAGTACATCTTCACAATCACGTTTGACATTACATTATTCATGTGGTAATTTACCTATGCATAAAGACACAGAACAATTAACATATTCATATAGAGGCTTTATCTTTAAGATCAACTCAATGAACTAATATTGTGTTCAACATCAATGATCGAGTGAGGGACAGCCTTAAAGATTAAATGTCTATATAACGAATATTTTAGTTGTTATTGGCTGATTGATCCACTGAACAAACATTCACATCAAATTAAATGATTTGTTTGTACTTTAATAATAGCAATAACTTTTCTCTAGCACCTTTAAATGAGCTTCTTAAAGCACTTATATACTGTATATATAAGGAAAATACAAAATAAATCAACAATAGTACATTTGGATTTCAAAACGGGATTAATATGATCCTTTGTATTGGTCCTATTTAAAAATTCTAGCTGCAGAATATTGAACACACTGTAGCTTATTTAGTTATGCTTAGAAACCCCAGTATGAAGCGTATTACAATAATCAATGTGACAGAAAACCAAATATATTAATAATGAACGTTTCTGCAATTAAAAGAGATAGCATGGGATGCAATTATCTCTATGATAATAAAAATAAAAATACATTTTTACTTTGTACATGAGGCTTAAATGTCAATGAAGAATTAAAAATCACTCATAGATTCCTTCATTTCTTCTGAAACTCAAGTATACCCTAGTGGAAAATAAATACTAAAATGTAAGTATACTACAAAAACATTCATATGTATGTACTTAATATAAATATCCTGCAATTTCAGTTTGCTAAATTGTAACAACTAGTTTTGTACTTAATGCACTTTAATTATCTTGAAATAGTGCTGACGTCCAACTAAAGATATACGTAAGAATATTTGATTGTGCTAAAGTGGAACAATTGCAAATAATGTTTAAATATGTAATTTTGGTGATCAAAGATGAGTTCTAAGGGATACAATTATTTACTACAGGGGGACTTTTAATAAATACTGTAAGAAATGTATTGCTCGTTGATAGTTAATTTTAATTAATGCATTAAATAATGTTAACGAATGGGACCCTCTTGTAAAGTGTTACCCTAAAGAAGTTCAAAAACATGAATGTTGCTGTATGTTGAATCGCCAAACAAAACAAAAACATAAAGTGAGGAATTTCTGAATCAGACGAACTCATGTACAGTACGACGACTGTGAAAGAGACACTGATGTGTTTAAATGAGAGTTCGTAACAACTGTAAAAGCCGTCAATACTGGTGCAAAACCCGTCAATACTGGTGCAAAACCCATCAAATACTGGTGCAAAACCCATCAATACTGGTGCAAAACCCATCAATGCTGGTGCAAAACCCGTCAATACTGGTGCAAAACCCGTCAATGCTGGTGCAAAAACCCAATATTGGTGCAAAACCCGTCAATGCTGGTGCAAAACCCATCAATACTGGTGCAAAACCCATCAATACTGGTGCAAAACCCATCAATGCTGGTGCAAAACCCATCAATACTGGTGCAAAACCCATCAATACTGGTGCAAAACCCATCAATGCTGGTGCAAAACCCGTCAATACTGGTGCAAAACCCGTCAATGCTGGTGCAAAACCCAATATTGGTGCAAAACTCGTTAATGCTGGTGCAAAACCCATCAATACTGGTGCAAAACCCGTCAATGCTGGTGCAAAACCCGTCAATGCTGGTACAAAACCCGTCAATGCTGGTGCAAAACCCGTCAATGCTGGTGCAAAACCTGTCAATACTGGTGCAAAACCTGTCAATGCTGGTGCAAAACCCATCAATACTGGTGCAAAACCCATCAATACTGGTGCAAAACCCATCAATACTGGTGCAAAACCCATCAATACTGGTGCAACACCCGTCAATGCTGGTGCAAAAACCCATCAATACTGGTGCAAAACCCGTCAATACTGGTACAAAAACCCGTCAATGCTGGTACAAAACCCGTCAATGCTGGTGCAAAACCCAATACTGGTGCAAAACCCATCAATACTGGTGCAAAAACCCGTCAATACTGGTGCAAAACCCATCAATACTGGTGCAAAACCCGTCAATACTGGTGCAAAACCCATCAATACTGGTGCAAAACCTGTCAATACTGGTGCAAAACCCATCAATACTGGTGCAAAACCCGTCAATACTGGTGCAAAACCCATCAATACTGGTGCAAAACCTGTCAATACTGGTGCAAAACCCAATACTGGTGCAAAACCCGTCAATGCTGGTGTAAAACCCGTCAATGCTGGTGCAAAACCCGTCAATGCTGGTGCAAAACCCGTCATTACTGGTGCAAAACCCGTCAATACTGGTGCAAAACCTGTCAATGCTGGTGCAAAACCTGTCAATGCTGGTGCAAAACCCATCAATACTGGTGCAAAACCCGTCAATACTGGTGCAAAACCCGTCAATACTGGTGCAAAACCCGTCAATACTGGTGCAAAACCCGTCAATACTGGTGCAAAACCCATCAATACTGGTGCATAACCCATCAATACTGGTGCAAAACCCGTCAATGCTGGTGCAAAACCCGTCAATGCTGATGCAAAACCCGTCAATACTGGTGTAAAACCCGTCAATGCTGGTGCAAAACCCGTCAATGCTGGTGCAAAACCCGTCATTACTGGTGCAAAACCCGTCAATACTGGTGCAAAACCCAATACTGGTGCAAAACCTGTCAATGCTGGTGCAAAACCCATCAATACTGGTGCAAAACCCGTCAATACTGGTGCAAAACCCGTCAATACTGGTGCAAAACCCGTCAATACTGGTGCAAAACCCGTCAATACTGGTGCAAAACCCGTCAATACTGGTGCAAAACCCGTCAATACTGGTGCAAAACCCGTCAATACTGGTGCAAAACCCATCAATACTGGTGCAAAACCCATCAATGCTGATGCAAAACCCGTCAATACTGGTGCAAAACCCGTCAATACTGGTGCAAAACCCGTCAATACTGGTGCAAAACCCGTCAATACTGGTGCAAAACCCGTCAATGCTGGTGCAAAACCCGTCAATGCTGATGCAAAACCCGTCAATACTGGTGCAAAACCCGTCAATACTGGTGCAAAACCCATCAATACTGGTGCAAAACCCGTCAATACTGGTGCAAAACCCATCAATACTGGTGCAAAACCCATCAATACTGGTGCAAAACCCATCAATACTGGTGCTAAACCCATCAATACTGGTGCAAAACCCGTCAATACTGGTGCAAAACCCGTCAATACTGGTGCAAAACCCATCAATACTGGTGCAAAACCCATCAATACTGGTGCAAAACCCATCAATACTGGTGCAAAACCCATCAATACTGGTGCAAAACCCGTCAATACTGGTGCAAAACCCGTCAATACTGGTGCAAAACCCGTCAATACTGGTGCAAAACCCGTCAATACTGGTGCAAAACCCATCAATACTGGTGCAAAACCCGTCAATACTGGTGCAAAACCTGTCAATACTGGTGCAAAACCCATCAATACTGGTGCAAAACCCGTCAATACTGGTGCAAAACCTGTCAATACTGGTGCAAAACCCGTCAATACTGGTGCAAAACCCGTCAATACTGGTGCAAAACCCATCAATACTGGTGCAAAACCTGTCAATACTGGTGCAAAACCCGTCAATACTGGTGCAAAACCTGTCAATACTGGTGCAATGTGTATGTGATCAATCAATGTAAAACACATGCACAACTGATAACAAGTATAACAACTGATCGTTTAGTCATTGCCCCCAATGCATTTTTCTAAATGTCAGAATCATTTGTTAACAAACGAGTACTAATTACTTCAATGAGCTCATTGTTTCTTCCTTAAATTATGACATTGTTTAAATTAAAACCTTTTAAGCTAACTGTCATTTTGTATATTTATGAAATGCATAACTTAGATATTCACCTCTGATAACAGAACACTGTAAACTGTAATATGGACTCAGCATTGTCAGTAAAGCTGCTTTGAAACGATGTGCATTGTGAAAAGCGCAACAAATAAATGTGAATTGAATTGAGCTCTAATTGCATTGTTAGCGCCATTGCTATCCGTGCTAAGCGTCGTGCTAGGCTAGCTGCTTGCGTCTGTGACAAACAACATTCGCTGCTCATCCATCATAAGTGCCAAAACTTAGACATTCATTACAGAGTTTGCCGATCTTTGCTGTTCTCCTCGCCGCTTTTCACTTAATCTATCTCTCTCTCCCCCTCTCTCTCTCTCTCTCTCTCTCTCTCTCTCTCTCTCTCTCTCTCTCTGATGCTGGAAAGATGCTGAACAGCAGTAAAGGAAGCACTACATTAATTAAATGCAGAAATTTGCCTCACTCTATTTTGCTGCTGAGAAAGAACTGCTAAGATTGATGAACTTCTCTGAGATTCGAGAGCGCTCCGCTAGTCTCAAATCGGAGCTTAATTGAGACGGAGCGTCTATTAGGTGAGCGAATACATTACAGTGTCAAATCTCTGTATTCTAATCTTGTTTTTGCCTTCACTCTTTGGCTCTGGAAGCTTTATATGCAGCGCTGAGGTTAAGGCACGTGCTGTGTGATGAACAAGCTCTCGGGGCAGGGGTCACACACACACACACACACACACACACACACTCTCCCGAGAGGGCTTCAGCTTTGGCAAGGTTGTTTCTCGAGGAATAGTTCGCCGATGTCTGATTCAAACTCGGATGAAGGCGGATAGTCCTGACCAGGGTATTTACAATAGCTTTACCGTTTATCTTTTACATTCACTAGCACAAAAGAAGACTCCTGTACCACACTGACACACACACCAGTGTACGCAGTTACAGATTCACAGGCCATTTTTCACCCTCAACTTAAAGTCCCGCTGTAGTCAATCATTTTATCTCTTAAAACTCACCAAAATTACATATTTAAACGTTTTTTTCCTTGAAAAATGCCTTAAAATATCTTGAATGTAACTCGACACCCTCGCCTAATTTAGTATGTGCGGTTCTATGAATATGCAAATGAGCCCCGCCTCCACTCACTCACTCAGAGATCCACTGGTGGACGATCACACGTTGATCTGATTGGTTACAAGGTAGTGTGTGACGTCAGAAACACCAGCGATTTCAAAGCGTGTTTTTGAGACTGTCTTTGGTTCACTGCAGTTTTAAGCAGAAAATACTCAGCAATGCTGTCCACTTATGAACTTACACATGGTGTGTGTTAAAGCAGATTAATAACTCCACATACACACATAAACTACAGTAAAAGCTGGATTTACACCACAGGGGGACTTTAAAAAAACAAAATAAGAAGTCACTAAAATCACTATACTAATGATATATTTAGGGCCCTATTGTAACGCTCTAAAACACAAGTAACTCTGTGGGCGGATCCCGGCGCTGTCGCTATTATACCGGCGGGATAAACGACTCTTGCGCCCGACGCAAATCTAACATGTGTTGGTCTGAAGTCGCTTCATTAATTATAGCTGTGGTTTGGGCGTAACGTGAAATAAACCAATCAGAGCGTCCTCTCACATTCCCTTTAAGAGCCGGCGCGCTTGTTACACGGCGTATTGCTATTATAACGGCGGATCGCTATTATAACGGTGGATCGCTATTATAACGGCGGATCGCTATTATAACGGCGGATCGCTATTATAACGGCGGATTGCTATTATAACGGCGGATCGCTATTATAACGGCGGATCGCTATTATAACGGCGGATTGCTATTATAATGGTGGATCGCTATTATAACGGCGGATCGCTATTATAACGGCGGATTGCTATTATAACGGCGGATCGCTATTATAACGGCGGATCGCTATTATAACGGCGGATCGCTATTATAACGGCGGATTGCTATTATAACGGCGGATCGCTATTATAACGGCGGATCGCTATTATAACGGCGGATTGCTATTATAACGGTGGATCGCTATTATAACGGTGGATCGCTATTATAACGGCGGATCGCTATTATAACGGCGGATCGCTATTATAACGGCGGATCGCTATTATAACGGCGGATCGCTATTATAACGGTGGATCGCTATTATAACGGCGGATCGCTATTATAACGGTGGATCGCTATTATAACGGCGGATCGCTATTATAACGGCGGATCGCTATTATAACGGTGGATCGCTATTATAACGGCGGATCGCTATTATAACGGTGGATCGCTATTATAACGGTGGATTGCTATTATAACGGCGGATCGCTATTATAACGGTGGATCGCTATTATAACGGCGGATCGCTATTATAACGGTGGATCGCTATTATAACGGCGGATTGCTATTATAACGGCGGATTGCTATTATAACGGCGGATCGCTATTATAACGGCGGATCGCTATTATAACGGCGGATCGCTATTATAACGGTGGATCGCTATTATAACGGTGGATTGCTATTATAACGGTGGATTGCTATTATAACGGCGGATTGCTATTATAACGGCGGATTGCTATTATAACGGCGGATCGCTATTATAACGGTGGATCGCTATTATAACGGCGGATCGCTATTATAACGGCGGATCGCTATTATAACGGCGGATCGCTATTATAACGGCGGATCGCTATTATAACGGCGGATCGCTATTATAACGGCGGATCGCTATTATAACGGCGGATCGCTATTATAACGGCGGATCGCTATTATAACGGCGGATCGCTATTATAACGGCGGATTGCTATTATAACGGTGGATCGCTATTATAACGGCGGATCGCTATTATAACGGTGGATCGCTATTATAACGGCGGATCGCTATTATAACGGTGGATCGCTATTATAACGGCGGATTGCTATTATAACGGCGGATCGCTATTATAACGGCGGATCGCTATTATAACGGCGGATCGCTATTATAACGGCGGATCGCTATTATAACGGCGGATCGCTATTATAACGGCGGATCGCTATTATAACGGCGGATCGCTATTATAACGGCGGATCGCTATTATAACGGCGGATTGCTATTATAACGGCGGATTGCTATTATAACGGCGGATCGCTATTATAACGGCGGATCGCTATTATAACGGCGGATCGCTATTATAACGGAGGATCGCTATTATAACGGAGGATTGCTATTATAACGGCGGATCGCTATTATAACGGCGGATTGCTATTATAACGGCGGATCGCTATTATAACGGCGGATCGCTATTATAACGGCGGATTGCTATTATAACAGCGGATCGCTATTATAACGGCGGATTGCTATTATAACGGCGGATCGCTATTATAACGGAGGATTGCTATTATAACGGCGGATCGCTATTATAACGGAGGATTGCTATTATAACGGCGGATCGCTATTATAACGGCGGATCG
>JARPMJ010009405.1:2500-10000 GCA_033366665.1 Phoxinus dragarum | reverse complement strand
ATCGAGTCCGGCACATCTGTGTCTCCGGCTCCTGACCCAGAGCATCGAGACCGGCACATCTGTGTGTCCGGCTCCTGACCCAGAGCATCGAGAACCGGCACATCTGTGTCTCCGGCTCCTGACCGAGAGCATCGAGACCGGCACATCTGTGTCTCCGGCTCCTGACCCAGAGCATCGAGACCGGCACATCTGTGTGTCCGGCTCCAGACCCAGAGCATCGAGACCGGAACATCTGTGTGTCCGGCTCCTGACCCAGAGCATCGAGACCGGCACATCTGTGTCTCCGGCTCCTGACCCAGAGCATCGAGACCGGCACATCTGTGTGTCCGGCTCCTGACCCAGAGCATCGAGACCGGCACATCTGTGTGTCCCACTCCTGACCCAGAGCATCGAGACCGGCACATCTGTGTGTCCGGCTCCTGACCCAGAGCATCGAGACCGGCACATCTGTGTGTCCGGCTCCTGACCCAGAGCATCGAGTCCGGCACATCTGTGTGTCCGGCTCCTGACCCAGAGCATCGAGACCGGCACATCTGTGTGTCCGGCTCCTGACCCAGAGCATCGAGACCGGCACATCTGTGTCTCCGGCTCCTGTCCCAGAGCATCAAGACCGGCACATCTGTGTGTCCGGCTCCTGACCCAGAGCATCGAGACCGGCACATCTGTGTGTCCGGCTCCTGACCCAGAGCATCGAGACCGGCACATCTGTGTGTCCGGCTCCTGACCCAGAGCATCGAGACCGGCACATCTGTGTGTCCGGCTCCTGACCCAGAGCATCGAGACCGGCACATCTGTGTGTCCGGCTCCTGACCCAGAGCATCGAGACCGGCACATCTGTGTGTCCGGCTCCTGACCCAGAGCATCGAGACCGGCACATCTGTGTCTCCGGCTCCTGACCCAGAGAATCGAGTCCGGCACATCTGTGTCTCCGGCTCCTGACCCAGAGCATCGAGTCCGGCACATCTGTGTCTCCGGCTCCTGACCCAGAGCATCGAGTCCGGCACATCTGTGTCTCCGGCTCCTGACCCAGAGCATCGAGACCGGCACATCTGTGTCTCCGGCTCCTGACCCAGAGCATCGAGACCGGCACATCTGTGTCTCCGCTTTGTGTTGCAGTGTTGAGGAACTGAGATACACGAGCCGCTGAGCGACTGAACCTGCTCTAAAGTCAATGATGCAGTATTCCCTGTTATTAAAGGGAATGGGAGACGAGCCTCTGATTGGTTTATTTCACGTTACTCATTCAGAGAATAGGGATTTTCCTGACACTAAACTAGCAAAAGTGCGCTCGCACCGTGAGCTTCAGACCGTGAGCTTCTAGTTTAAACAGGGCCATAACCTTCGAGTGCTTGTGATCGGATCCGACTGCTCGATTGTGGATGTCCATAATATGTGTGCGGTCCGTGAATCAGAAAAGCAATACTGAAGCCATTAGTGTTAACTAGCAGCGGTAAACTGACCAATCTCAGACTCTTTATTACCTGTGAGTGCTTAAGAGGAACTTCTTATCAACCGCATTACAGACGCTCCTTCACTGATGAAGAGTCCTGTGTGTAATCCAGATAAACTCCTCTATTAAGTGGACAACACATCGATTTCTGCACTTAATTCACACGAAAATGACAATTCTGTTGTCATCTACGTAACTAAATATTGTTAAAGTAAATAAAACAAAGAATATTATAAAGAAGGTCATTTGTACATCAATCTATCTAATGTATGTTTTACAAGAAAATACTATTTCAGTCTTTATAGTCTCTATACTGAAAAAAATCATGTTTATTTCAAAGCAGTTTCTTTGTAATATTTGTGAAATTTACTAGCAAGTCCACCGAGTGCATACAAATGTATACTAAGTCTACAAACACACAAGATACAGAAATCTTTTCTTTTGAGAGGTTTCAGAACTCTTCCTTAGACCAAAAACAGCCGACAACCTTCAAAAGTAACGTTCTCATTCAAAAGTAACGTTCTCATTCAAAAGTAACGTTCTCATTCAAAAGTAATGTTCTCATTTAAAAGTAACGTTCTCATTCAAAAGTAACGTTCTCATTCAAAAGTAATGTTCTCATTCGAAAGTAAACGTTCTCATTCAAAAGTAAACGTTCCAATTCAAAAGTAACGTTCCAATTCAAAAGTAACGTTCTCAAGCAAAAGTAATGTTCTCATTCAAAAGTAATGTTCCAATTCAAAAATAACGTTCCAATTCAAAAGTAACGTTCTCATGCAAAAGTAACGTTCCAATTCAAAAGTAATGTTCCCATTCAAAAGTAACGTTCTCATTCAAAAGTAACGTTCTCATTCAAAAGTAACGTTCCAATTCAAAAGTAACGTTCTCATTCAAAAGTAACGTTCTCATTCAAAAGTAACGTTCCAATTCAAAAGTAACGTTCCAATTCAAAAGTAACGTTCTCATTCAGAAGTAACGTTCCCATTCAAAAGTAACGTTCCCATTCAAAAGTAACATTCCCATTCAAAAGAAAACGTTCCAATTCAAAAGTAACATTCCCATTCACTGAAGAATGACACAATGGAATGTTCCCTTAATGTTCGATGTTAAAGAAAAACATTCTGAACGTTCAGAGAACAATCAGAAAACGTAATGGAACATCAGCAAAACATTCTAAGAATATACTTCTGAACATATTACAACATTTTTGTTATCTAGGATGTGAGATAGAATAACAGACCTTATGAATAAAGTGCCTTATGAACAAAAGCATATTGTAGATCAGTTCTCTGAGGATGAAGAGAGTCTTTATCAGAACTGCACATTAGTGATGGCACATGAGTAATATTTACCTCGCATGTTTCTTCTCCCGTTGTTCAGTGGAGCAACATCTGCACATCTGCTGAGATCCTGAAGATCCTCCCTGTGAACACAGATTTACAGCACTGAGATCTTTACAACAGTACACAGAGACTTGCATAACATGCACATAAATATCAATATCTGCCAATAATATGTCTAAGTAAGATTATATTTAAATGCTTAGTTTATTATCAAAGCTCTGTAGTTTTAATAATATATTGAAAAGTAACGTTCTCATTCAAAATTAACGTTCCAATTCAGAAGTAACGGTCCCATTCAAAATTAATATTCATATTGAAAAGTAACATTCTCATTCAAAAGTAACATTCCCATTCAAAAGTAACGTTCCCATTCAAAAGTAACGTTCTCATTCAAAAGTAACGTTCCCATTCAAAAGTAACGTTCTCATTCAAAAGTAACGTTCCCATTCCAAAGTAACGCTCCCATTCAAAAGTAACGTACCATTCAAAAGTAACGTTCCCATTCCAAAGTAAAGTTCTCATTCAAAAGTAACGTTCCCATTCCAAAGTAACGTTCCCATTATAAAGTAACGTACCCATTCAAAAGTAACATTCCCATTCAAAAGTAACGTTCCCATTCAAAAGTAACGTTCCCATTCAAAAGTAACGTTCCCATTCCAAAGTAACGTACCATTCAAAAGTAATGTTCCCATTCAAAAGTAACGTTCCCATTCCAAAGTAACGTTCCCATTATAAAGTAACGTACCCATTCAAAAGTAATGTTCCAATTCAAAAGTAACGTTCTCATTCAAGTAACGTTCCAATTCAGAAGTAACGTTCCCATTCAAAAATAACGTTCTCATTCAAAATTAATATTCATATTGAAAAGTAACGTTCTCATTCAAAATTAATATTCATATTGAAAAGTAACATTCCCATTCAAAAGTAACGTTCCAATTCAAAAGTAACATTCCCATTCAAAAGTAACGTTCCAATTCAGAAGTAACGTTCCCATTCAAAAATAACGTTCTCATTCAAAATTAATATTCATATTGAATAGTAACGTTCTCATTCAAAAGTAAGGTTCCAATTCAAAAGTAACATTCTCATTTAAAAGTAACATTCTCATTCAAAAGTAACATTCTCATTCAAGTAACGTTTCCAATTCAAAAGTAACGTTTGTAATTAACGTCTCAAAAGTAACGTTCTCATTCAAGTAACGTTTGTAAAGTAACGTCTCAAAAGTAACGTTCCCATTCAAAACGAATATTCATATTCCAAAGTAATGTTCACATTGCACTGAAGAATGACACAATGGAATGTTATAATAAAAGCTGTTAGATATAAATCAAGGACTGTAGATTGAGTGACATGTTTATCAGATCATGTTCATCATTTAGAGGCCTTAGAACTTGCAGCTTTACAGGGTTATGGAACTGGCTTTTTAAAATAGTATTCCCAAGAAATATTAAAGCAGATTATCATCTTAGATCCCTACATCTGTCTAACATCTGCTCTCAAGATCTCCATCTATAATAAAAGTCCCACACCTGACGCCCGGGTCGTGTTTATCTGCGCGGATCTCTGGAAAAGGTCTCCGTCTCGCTCTCGCTCTAGAAGAACACACAGAAAGACGAATGGCTGAAACGGATGCGGTGACAACACTGGGCGTCGATTCTTCTTCTTCTGTGTGTGTGTGGTGGCGTTTGGTTAATAATGCCCTGACCGTTTCATTATAGTAATCAGAGAGCGATCGGCCCGGTGCTGGCAGGATGAGTGAGAGCTCACACACTCGCCTCATTAACTCACACACACACACACACACACTCATACACACACACACACACACACACACACACACACACACACACACACACACGACAAATTGGAATTGCCTTTTGCGGTCGGTGGCCCCGACAAAACACACAACCTCTCTCTTTCTCTCTGTGTGTCTCTCTCTCTCTCATTCTTTGTATCGGTGTCTCTCTTTCTCTCGCTCTCGGTGTCTCTCTTTCTCTCGCTCTCGGTGTCTCTCTTTCTCTCGCTCTCGGTGTCTCTCTTTCTCTCGCTCTCGGGTGTCTCTCTCTCTCTCGCTTCTCCGGTGTCTCTCTCTCTCCTCGCTCTCTCTCTCTCTCTCAGTGTCTCTCTCGGTGTCTCTCTCTCTCAGTGTCTCTCTCTCTCTCAGTGTCTCTCTCTCTCAATGTCTCTCTCAATGTCTCTCTCGGTCTCTCTCTCTCTCAGTGTCTCTCTCGGTGTCTCTCTCTCTCAGTGTCTCTCTCTCTCTCAGTGTCTCTCTCTCTCAATGTCTCTCTCGGTCTCTCTCTCTCCTCTCTCTCTCTCTCAGTCTCTCTCTCTCTCTGTGTCTCTCTCTCCCTCAGTCTCTCTCTCTCTCTCAGTGTCTCTCTCTCTCTCTCTCTCTCTCTCTCTCTCAGCGTCTCTCTCTCTCGCTCTCTCTCTCCTCGAAGAGCCGTATCTCTCGTGCCATCGTGTCTGGTGTGTGTTCACATTACTCCCGGATCTCAGACAGGCCGGCGGAGAGAGAAAACACAAAGAGAGACGACTCGTTTCAAGCTTATGTTGTAATTTCAACTCAACATGAAAGGAAAATTGACTCTTTGCATTTGCATTTAAGTTTACATTTCATCCGATCATTCATTCGCCGGGGAATATGTACTATCGTGTTTTAGAGACACAAACCAACACCATAAACATAGCAGAGTTCATCAGATCTGTTGACACTCACTGACACTTCTCCCTCCAAAATGATGTCACTTCCTGGAGGATGATGTCATCGGCCCTGTAAAGCCTGACAAGTGAAATAATTGTCAGAAAAAAATCTGGTTTTCTCACATTGTCAACAGTTGGAACAGTTTATTGAACATTTAGAAAAAATATAAAAGTTTGCATGTGTGTTTTATATTGAGTATCATGTTTGATCCATCAGGCTTTATGTTTATCTCATATATATGATATAGAGAGAAAATTGAGGAAAAATATGCAGTTTTCTGCAGATCCTGATATTTATATGAAATTCTGATGCTTGTAAATCAATGAGATCCTTATAGCAGATGCTGACATGAAATGCATATACTGTAAATATCAATATCTGCCAATAATATGTCTTAGTAAGATGATATTAAAATGCTTAGTTTATGATCTATAGTTTTAAAACACATAATGCAATATTGAAAAAATTAACAAATAAACTTCCTCAAAAGCCTGATGATCATATTTGATACTCATATTTTTATCATAAATGATGATGGATAATCAAGTAAACCTGCTTCAGTCCAGCTGAAATATTACTAACAATATCGAGTTATTCTCGTGTTTACTGGATAAATCAGTGCAGAGTTCAGATCATAAAGACACGAGCTGAAGACGCTTGTACAGTTAAACTGAAGACTTTTACTTGATAAACGAGTTAAACTGTCAATCAGAGACAGAAGGACTGAGGAGACGGACAGGTTTATCAGATCATGTTCATCATTTAGAGCTCAGATCAGATATCATACAGTAGCTTTACAGGGTTTTTAAAATAATATTTCCAAGAGGAAAAAATAAAACTGGATAAAAATTTATAAAAATACAATGAATAAAATGGCAGTTCATCCCCTCAAACCAATGATTTATTTAAAACTATAGTGAGTTTAATATCCAATCCAGCGGATGAAGACACACATGATGAGGAAGATGTGAACATGACACACCTTCATCATCACACAGACCTGCAGACGTGAGTTATGATTCATAATCATATTCTGATTCCTCAAGCACATCTCGATCGCTTCATTAGTACACACGTCCTCGGTGGAGGAACTGCAGACTGTCTGTGGCCTGTGGGAACACCACACACACACACACACACACACACACACACACACACACACGGATGAGCGACGACACGTTTTAAACGCAAGGCAAACGTCAAGATCTCCGGCTCGAGCAGATAAAGAGCGCTCCGTTTACACATGATTGACAGCTGTCACTCACGCTAAACGACACGGAGACTCAGACTTCTGAAAATACACAGGAGCAAGACACACACACACGGTTTTTAAAGTTTACCATCACAAAAAAAATCCAGGAAAATGTGATTCTTCCAAGAATTTAGGAAACAATATATTCATAATTGCAACACTTTTCTTACAATTTTTTCTAAAGTTTTAAGTGTTCTAAAGATGGAGTCAAAAAAGTTTAGTTTGAGTCGGTGTTGTTTTATAGTATTATTTTATAGTCTTTTATTTTTATATTGTCAAGTTTTTCAGTTTTAATAACGTTTTCCCCCAAATTTGTAATTTATTATATATTTTTTAAAATATTTTATTTAACTTTTTTTGTTCTACTTCTTTTTATTTCAGTTAGTTGCCACAATATTCCTGAATTCAAGTTTTTTAAATCTTATATTTATGTTTTATTTTAGCTTTATTTTGATCATTTTAAACACTTTTCTTGTGATTTTAAGCTTTTTAAAGACGGCGTCATTAAAGTCTAGTCATATAACTGACACTATAGTCAGTGTTATTTTATTATTTTATAGTATTTATTAATGTTTTAAATGAGCTTTAATTTGTATATTTCCAGTTTTTAGTTAGATTTAGTCATTTTGTTCCCCAAATGTGCTTTTTGATGTTTTACAAATATTTCTATTCAGCTTTATTTAATTTTTATTTCAGTTTTAACTTAATTTCCCCCCCCGTTTTTAATTTATTTCAAAGTTGCCACAAT
>JARPMJ010009404.1:0-27290 GCA_033366665.1 Phoxinus dragarum | reverse complement strand
ATAACGTAACGAAGCCTCGTTTACTGAAATCATGTGACTTTGCCAGTTTGATACACACTCCGACCCACTGATTTGAAACCAAAGATTTGTAAAGGTTTCGTAGCTTCATGAAGCGTGTTTCTAAAGCGCTCATCACTAGTGTTCAGTCAACTTGTCTTCAGTGGATCTTATTACAGTCAGACACTGATCACAGACTTTTAAATGCACTTCTTCAATTTTTACAAGTTACATTATATACTGCACCAAAATTTGACATTTTAAATTTTGTGAAATACAAACATTGATTGAAAGCAATTATGAACAGTTCTGATTCTGATGTTACAAAAACATTGTTCTGCCTTTACAGTTACTGAAATAATTATTGACCCATGATCAAACTGCCTGTCTTAACCAAATATTTAAAGCTCGATATCATGTTTTAATTGTGTTTTTAATTTGCGGTTTAATTTTATTACTTTAAATTGTTGTGGCTCTTTGTGACGCTGAGGAAAAAACTGCTCTGACTCAAACAAGTGAGGAAATATTATCATCAGCTAACATTACAACTAAAAGTAAAGTAATATTATAAATAAATGAGCAATACTCACGTCAGTGTGTTGAGTCGACAGTGTTTATCCTGCAGTAGAGCAGCGATCTGATTCACTCGTGTGTCTCCTAGTTCATGTTCACTCAGATTCAGCTTTCTCTGGAGTAACGGGTTTATACCCACAACTCTATCCACATACTGACAGGCTTCCTCTGCAGCAGGACTCGCAAACCTGCAGAAGAGTCAATTCAGTTCTCAACTCAATGTCTGTTGCACTACAAAAAAGATTGATACGATACATTTATTTTTATTTTTATTTGAACATTTAAATACACAAATAAATATAAATTTGAAGGAAACTAGAGCGACACTCAGTCCTAAAGCAAACTCAGTCATCACTTGGTCGCCTCCAGTTGGTACAAAATGCAGCTGCAAGGCTGCTGACCGGGAACAAAGAAATATGATCATGTCACCCCCAATTTTAGCGTCCCTTCATCGGCTCCCGATTCATTTTAGAATTCAGTTTAAAATCTTGTTTCACTGTCTGTTTTGTTTGGTTTTACGTTTCTGTGCTTTTATTTATTTATTTTTCATTACTATGTTCAGCACTTTGGATAGCTCTGCTATATTTAAATGTGCTTTATATATATAATTTACTTACTTGCATAAGAACAGAAACGTCTCACAGAGCAGAAGGGCAAAAGCTCACTAGATCATGGTTTTCAGTATGAATACAGAGTGTGAAATTAAGATCTTTCTGGCTTTTAAGCAGGAGAAGTGAGAAACGTCAGCACAGAGAACACTGGCTGTGAAACTGCATGTTTGTGAACATCTGGAGACTCATAGACCTGCTGTAGAGATGCAGTGAATCTGGGATTGATGCAAAACTATTGTATTCAGAAAACTATTACACTAAAAGATTATCTAGAATTTTGATGAGAACTATGCACAAAAATAAAATGGTTCATTTCAATGATCAAGGTATACTCCAGAATAGCAGCCCATATACTGACCCATAATGTCTATTTGACTTTTAGCTCGTATCACAACTAAACTGTGTTGACGTTTATCATCATCATGACAGAAGCTGCAGCATCTGATCTGAGGGTTGTTCCATAAAAGACGCCAAGAAAAGCGGGGATTAAACTCCAAAACCCGACTTGAATGAACCTAACAAATAAGTTGGGGCTAAAGCAGTTTCAAAAAAGGTTATTCAAGTTCACGCAATCCCACTAATTTGATCCAGGTTTATCTAGTCTAGATAACTGCGTGTGCAAGCGTTTCTTAAGCAGCCCTAGAGGTCGATCATAGATCAAATCGATCCACCATCAAACTGCATGTATTTTGTGCCGTTTTATGCGTTTGAAACATGGTGTTTGCAAAACTTACATTTCACAGGAATATTCTCCATCTGTAAATCTTAGAAAAATCGAGCAAATATTTCCATTTTGCTGCTAAACCTCATATTGAACGAGCGCTGCTGCGCGCTTGTGCGCCAAATCAGAGCGCGATAATTCTGACTAATATATACATTTTGCTTGGAAAAATAATAGGCTATGTGATATTTTATAACACCAGAAAATATCTTCTAATTATAATAATTTATCTTTAGGATGTTGGATAAGTTACAGTGAACTTAGCTCATTACACTTATATTTTATACTTAAAATAATAATAAAAATGAAACGGAAGTAATTCAGGGAAGAATTTAAGAAACCAAATATAATAAAGATACAAAATATAGTTTTGGGTTTAGGACCTAAGCTACTTAATAAAGATGAGAATTACAGCTTTTAAAGCAATTTTTTTTTTTGGAGAAAGCAAGAATGTTTGGTTGGATTTAGTTTATACGGTACATTATGGAGAGGATAACATGAAATTAAGAGCAAAAGTATACATTTTGAAAAGATATGTGCAACTCTAAAATCAAAGAATATTTCATAAAATAAAGGAATATATATTAGCCTATAACTAAATAACATTCCCTCCCTTTTAATTCGAGTTATTTGTTATTTTATTTATTTAATTATTTAATATTTAATATTTAAATAATATTACTTGAATAACTTATTAGGAATTATGTGTCATTATAAGAGTTTGATATAAATATGTGAATGTTTAATTTTTCCCTTTTTTTCATGGTAAAAGTGTCTAACTATGTACTTATTGGTTATTGTTCCAATTATGTTTTGGTGGGTATTATCACAAAAGAAAAAAAGTAGAAGGAAAAATAAGAAGGATTTATTGGGGGAAAATATTATGTCTTTAACTGTACATTTGTACTAAATGTGTTTGAATTGAAAGACATAATAAAGTACATATATATATATGCTAAAACATTTGTTGTTGGACATTAGATGTGCATTATTTAGAATTTTAAACCTACAAATAAGTGTATTTTTTATGATAGAAATAACTGTAAATGGACTATTGTAATGGGGTAAATCAAGTCTAATATAGTCCAATTACTAAGCACAGTTTCATCTTACCAGTAAAGTGTAATATGTGCTTTTGTAATTATTTATTGTAAATTTTGTGATTTTAACTTCTGCTTTAATAAGCTTTTTTATTCTATTTTAGATTGTAATGTTCTAATGTTCTTCTAATAACCATAAAAATGTATTACAGCTGCCAATTAAAACCAGAGAGAAATGTATTCATAAATCTTTAAAACTATCTAATTAAATCTTGGGCACAAAACATTCAGCCAGTAAGAAAAGAAAAACTGTAGGATATATATATATATATATATTATAACAACGATAACATAAACATTTAATATACAATTTAACACGTTTGTAGGTCTATATTATCTCATTTATCATTGTAGCCTTATTTAAGTTGATTTTCTTGTATATTTATTTTTGGACTGATAGTGGTTAATAAAGTCAAATAATGTATGAGAGAATATCAGTCATTGTGTTCCTATTGGTCAGTGTTAGAGGATCTGTACAGAGGATCTGTGCAACAACTGAGGCTTAGCCTGACAGTTAGCCTGCCCTGGACCAGGCTAGTTTCCCAGCATAAGTTGCCAGAGTAACTGAGTTTGAACTATTTTAAGTTTGCTTTATGAAAAAGAATCAATCGACAATAAGTTTGACTAACCAAAATAAGCCTGGCTTGTATTTTAATCTTGTTTTATGGAACAACCCTCTGATCTTGATCATTTTGATGCAACAAATTGTCAAGCTAATTGTATAGCTAAAATAATATATTAGTTATGAATATTTAGCCTCCATATAACTCATTTAGTTAATTGTTAGATCCCGTCTCACCTCAGTGTCTTCAGTTGACAGTCTGGATCCTGTAGTAAATCATTGAGCTCCTTCACTCCTGATTCTCCAGGATCATTCCCTGTGAGATCCAGCTCTATCAGGTGTGAAGGGTTTGATCTCAGAGCTGAGGCCAGAGCTTTATAACCTTCTTCTGTCACACTGCAGTTAGAGAGTCTAGAACAGAGAGGAAAACATTAAGCTGAATAATCAGTTAAACCTGAACAATATAAATCTGAATGATCGCTCTTCCAGTCGCCTCTACAACAAGGAAGCCCATCTCAGTTAAAGGGATAGTTCACACAAAAATGAAAATTAGCCCATGATTTACTCACCCTCAAGTCATCCTAGGTGTATATGACATTCTACTTTCAGATGAATACAATCGGAATTATATAAAAAATATGTCCTGGCTCTTCCAAGCTTTATAATGGCAGTGAATGGCTGTATATTTTTCCATCAAAGTGCATCCATCCATGATAAAAGTGCTCCACACAGCTCTGGGGGGTTAATAAAGGCCTTCTGAAGTGAAGCGATGGGTTCGTGTAAGAAAAATATCCTTATTTAAAACTGTATCGACTAAAATAACTAGCTTTTTTATTAACCCCCCCAGAGCCGTGTGGAGCACTTATTTTACAAGAAAAGATACTTGTCAATGGCCCTCAGGATCTGTAGCTCTTATTCTGATATTTAATGTTAGATCTTTCCTTTTCTTGGAACAAAATGAATGCTTAATGTCACTTCAATATTTCTCGACGAAAAAACAACAACAAAATAGCAAAATGACAGGATTGATATGGTATACCCACGTTGTAACAAATAAATAAAAGATCTTTGAATTTTTCACAAAAGTTATCTTTCGCTTTTGCCTCCGGCATCGTCCTGTCAGCCATCGCACCTCACTCTAGTCATGTGACTCCTGTGGCTCAACTTACCTCAGTATCTCCAATTTACACGTTATATTCTTCAGTCCAGTGCAGATCAGCTCCACTCCTGAATCCTGCAGATTATTACTGTTCATGTTCAGCTCTTTCAGATTGGTGTCTGATCCCAGAACTGCAGCCAGAGCTGAACAGCTTTTGTCTGTTAAGTTACAATCATTCAACCTACAATAAGTCACAACACAGAATTAGATAGAACACATACAATACATATTCTATATACAAATATTAAATACATTATCCATTTATTTTGTTACATAAACAGCATATACAGCACAGAGGCTCAGTTAAACTAACATTCATCTTCAAAAACTACTATATCCTGTGCATTAATGTATTTAATCAGTGACAAATTTCCTAGATAAAATGAAGCATGTTTGAAAACAATATTTGTGTAAAGCTTTTATAGTTATAGGGTTTTTTCTCTATTTAGGTCACCTGATGGAGTTTAGGTTCTTGCCACTGTTGCCTCTGTCTTGCTTAGTTGGGGACACTTAATATTCAACAAAATTAACTTCACATAGTTGAACTGGTGCCTGACTAAAATGTATGAAATTGATGGAAACATGTTGAAATATGAACTATAGACAGGTAGGCAACCTTTCAATGATAAATAAATATAGCCTATACAACACAAGGATGTTTTTATGTTCATAATAAAATACAGCATGGTATAAAAGTAGGCTATGAAATTTATGATGCATATTATAATGTTTAGACTAGTGTTTACTGTTAAATGCTGTGTTCATTGATATCTGCTCAAACTTGGATGTTTATAATGTGCTAGCAATAATGTTTCATAGTTTGGAGCGGTTCGATTGCTTCAATAATGTTCTCTGTACACTCTGTGGGTTTGAGTTTTGAAAAGCAAAACGCGACAAACATTGGCTTCGTGTTTTTACGCCAATCTCATTTCATAACGTCTAAGGAATATATTTATATGTTCTCAGTTGTTTTTTTGTTTGTTTTTTCCAGGGACTAGATGACACTGATGGAGTCCTGCTGACTTGGTAAAATGAAAAATCAAACAATATGGAACTATGTTTCAGGAATAGCACAAAGGTGTGATCAGTGTGTTCAATAATGTACTTTTTTTGTCCATTGTTGTGTATCTTTGGATTATGTTGTGTTGTAAATAAATCCAAAAAATCAAAAAGCCATTCTTTTTTTAAATTCACTCTTCATTCTTTGTGCAAGGTTCCTCATAATGATAGGGCCTGATAGCACCTGATAGGGCCATTATGGGTCTTTGTCTTTCTCAGGTCTGAAGCACATCAATATGCATGGGTGGTTCACGCCTACCTCGCATACAGCTTTCTTACACAAGACATGTCTTACAAATTTTAAATCAATATATTGTTTTATCTGAATGAGTATGCAGGATGATTTTCATTAAAATATTCTAGGCTACGTGATACAATTTTCAAAAGTCTTGTGAAGAAATAATCAGTATGGGTTTCATGACCTTATTTCAGTGACAATTATTATTATTTTTTATTCACAAACCACGCATAAACGTTATTATCTCAAAACTACAAACTGTCACATACAAGCTGCTGACATATTATTGTAGCAGAGTTTGTTCTGAATACAGTGTAATAAGACTTTAGCCATGAAAATGTCACAATTAACAGAAATAAGCTCAAATGTCAGTGTATGTCAGAACACCTCCAGGACCCAGAAAACAACTCAGACCCCAGAGGGTTAAAGGCCTTTCACTATAATTCTAAAAATGCCTCCATTCACATGTACTTGTCTCTTTGAAAAAAAATCATTAATGATTTAACCTAAGAAATTGTATTTGTTTTTTAATATTTCAAGATTAAGGTCAATCGATGGCTGATGCAGATATGTTAGAGAGCAGGGTGGCCAATGGGTGATATATCATTAATTTAAAGATAGTAAAAAAGCATCCTTAACAATTGCTGAAATGAAATTTATAATTATTTTACTTAATTACCAAATTAGAAAAATATATTCAAAAAGATTATATGAAAAAAAGAGAGATTTTGAACGATAAAAAACTTTTTTTGTAGAAAAAACATCTTAAAATGTGTACATCAGATATGATACAACAGGCTTTTGATAAATGTTTATTTGTAAATCTCTTGATCTACATATTGCATTAAAATAATATTACATTAAACTACAGAATTACTCATAGAAATAAACATTTAAAAGATCTAATTACTGGGAGAAACAGAGGGACAACTAATATATGATGTGGTAATATATAAGTACTTTATTTAAGTAGCCTGTTTTATAAAAATCTCAATGTTTTATACTATAACCTTTCAGAATTTCATCTTACTTTTTGGCAATATTACAATATATACAGCAAAAACAATGTATAAAATAAAGTGAGTTAAAAACAAATATATTGCCACGTAAAATAACCGAATGGTCTTAATCTTTTCTGATTGTTTAATGAGTTTAACTGACTCTAAATATGAATTCATTGGGGAACAGAAATTTACACTGTGCTGGGAAAACTGAACCCAATTTGTTATATTCTCTATTACAGTATAATATAATTTTACAATCATATTTACCAAATCTTTATTAATTATTAAATCGTTTGTCATTTAATCATTACTTCAAGTTCACAACAGTGGTTGATTTCATTACTTCCTAAAATAACTGATTAAGTATTATAATAGACATAATGTATAACTGTTAATCATAATTGTTATATATGAACTGAAATATTCAGTTTAATAACAGCAGATTGTTGTTCATTCGGCGTTAGGCTTCATCTGTCTGTCTACTGTAAATGTCTGCTTCAAAAATACTTTCGATTTCACATCACGAAAACAACAGCCGAACACGGAAGAGGAAATGGGATTAAACTTTTTAGAAAAATATTTGTTTTCAATAAACCTTTCTCAATAAAACTTTCTCAATAATATTTGTAGTGTTTCTACTTCAAAAGATTGTAATTTATGGCAGATTCTTCTGTTCGGAGTAGCAGAAGAACAGCTTCTGTAACTTCACATTTAAATCACATTATACAATATGAAGTTCCTAATAATTACAAATTACTTTAATGAAGTATGTATTAAACTTACTTGCAGTCTTGTCCAGTAAGAAGTGAATTTATAAGTATTTTAAACTCAGTTCCGCTTGTTGTCAGTCCGCGCGCGTCGTTCTCAGAATCTCTCGCTGCTCTCGATGGATTGTGGATTAAACACATAAATGGCCGCGAGTGTTATTAGATTTGATAGGCATTGTGCTAAATTGACATCTGTAGAAATGTTTTCTGGATCATAGATTAAATCAAATCCAGTGAGCAACAGGTTCAGGTGTTTACAGGTGTTGTTGCTTTCGTTTTCCTCTTCTTCGTGTGTTTTACAGGAGGGTTTGTAACAGCTGAACAGTTGCACACCGACACCTACTGCACTGGAGCGGGACATTATACCACATATATCTGTAAATCCTGTTTAAAACCTCTTAACTAGACATTTCAACAGTGCATCTGTTATATTCCGTTTCTGGATCATAAGATGCTGGATATTGTAAATGACTGACATCCTGAGATTTGTATTTTTATACATTTAATCCATAATTTGTTTGTTCACAATTAAACTCCACAGAGTAGCCTAAGCTACCTTTTAATTTAGGGGTCCAACTTTTTTTTATTTTTCTCTGAAGTTTGTTTTATATTTGTCTGGATTCTATGTTTTATGATTTAATACAATGTATTAAAAGGTTTTGTACACCCTTTGTGCAATATATTAATTAGAACGTAAATGAAGCCTTTACGTCAGTAATCCAACATGGCGAACGAAGAACGGGATGCACGGGTAAGTGAAGTACAATGTTTTTGGACAACAGTGTTGTTACAGGACAGAAGGGACTGACACAAGGATGCAGGTGAATGTTATATTTATTGATCAACAGGTGAAAGGTCAGCAGTGCAGGTGAAGGACTGTAGTAGAGTTGATATCCAGAATAGAATCAGAATGACACAGTTACACTTGCAGAATGGAGATCGGAATAGAGATTCACTTGAATAGCGGAGACACAGGAGGATTCATCGGGGACTTGGATTAATGAGGAAGACTCGGAGGAATCTTCAGGGAGACTGGTAAGTAGAGTTGTAGTCCTTTGTAGAGATCTCAGTGTAAGCGTCTTAATCCAAACGATACCGGACAAAGACTGAGAGTGAAGGTGAGGTTTAAATGTTGGGGTTGATTTCAGTGCTGATAATGTGCAGGTGTGTAAGTGATCAGTACTCAGGAGAGGCAGGGGCGGATCTACAGGGGGGCAATGGGGGGCAGGTGCCCCCCCACTCTAGAGCCTTGCCCCCCTTACTTTGACGATCTCAAAACAGTGAACTAAACAATACATTTACCAAAAGTGAACAATTATTTGTTTTAATTTTAAATGTATTATTAGCCCCTGCCCCAGAGCCTCTGAAGGTGAAGTGAGTTTCCCCAGGTGTAGTTTAAAGACACGTTTAACTTTACATTCATTACAAATGTAACTTTTTGTATGCTAAAGACGATTCTGTCATATATCACAACTTTTCAGTGTTTTCAACCACATACTGTTTATTTTAGGTTTTAGACATATAAATTCACATAAGTACAAAAAAAAACAATACATTTAGAGTTTGTAAAATACACACTGATGTCTATGGAAGAGGTAATAATAATCATTTCCATTATAATTCGACACGTTGTATTCATATCAGATACACATTGTGTAAGTAACTTTAATGTTTACTCTATTCTTCTCCCAGTTCACCGGCCACTTACTTTTAAGTATTTCGGGAGAAGTGGATGAATTCATGTGTTGTAAATCCAACAGATCCGATTCTCTGAACTGTGTCTGCGGCACAAACCAACATGGCGGCGCCCATCGCGCATACAGCTCAACTAACGCGATCGTTATAAAGGTGTTTAAACAACAATACACTTCCACTTGCATGTATTTGACAATCGGAATATCAGATATTTCATGCCATATTCTGAATAAAAAAGGAAAAATTACATAAAAACAGTTTAAGCAGATCATCATTCATTCAGCGCTGTTGCTGCTGCGGTGTGTCACGTGACAAGCAATGACGCGTCACCATGGAAACCATAAGTGACACATTCTAAATAACGGTCGCCTTGAAAAACTCACGCTGGGGGTCAGCCAGATTATTTTACATTTACGTGTGAAAGGATTATATGTTGTATGCGCAGCGGAGACATAATTTAAGAGCACGAGTCCCCCCCTCAAGAACCCCCCCCCCCACCACACCACAATATAGTTCCCACGTCCCTGCTCATGTCTAAACTTTCACAGCTGCGCTAACTAGTGACATCGCTAGCTATGACTGACTACGGTGGCCAACGTTACTATTACTAATTATAAATACAACTAGAAACAAATGTTCAGAGTATTAATTACTCCTGAAGTGTAACAAACCCGCATAGACAAGCTTCATAGCTCAGAATCTAACAAGTGTGTGTGTGTGTGTCAGTGTCACCATTGATGCTTGGTTAACGTTAGCGTTGCCTTGCCTTAGTGCGAACGATTGTTTTCTCTGCGTTTACTTAGATCTGCAGATCTTGCACCCATCCATTTGTGAACTGCAGGTGAGCCTCCAGTGTCTTGAAGTGTTTTAATTGATCGGAGGTGTAAGCGCTCACTCCACAGACCAGGTAGGAGAAAATATCAGGGAAACTGAGGCTTGCTAAACTTTCATAATAGTTCATATAGGAATCGATTCCGCCTATATACTCTTTTTTTTTTAAAGTAGCGTTGTTTGGCTTCATTATTGTCAGTATACGGTATAGTATAGCCAACTTTTTTTGTTTGTCACGGTCCATACTCTTTCTCACTATTACCTTATTCCAAACTTGACCTCTAAAATGGCCGCCGCTACCCACAATGCACCATTCCATAACGTCTACGCCCGAGCTCTATACTGTAATTGAATAAAATTAGCTGCCAGATAAAAAATTTGCTGCTAGATAACAACAACTTGCTTTGCAGTTTTTTTTTTCTGGTTTCGCCTCACTCCTGTCTAAATTAAATTATTTTTTGTTTTGTGTAGCAGTTTCTACACATTATATTCACGAGTTCACATCTACATAAAATGAATAAAGGTTAAGCGTATTTGGCGTGCTGTCCGGGGGAGGGCTCCGAGCTCTGAGTTCAGCCCGACCCCAGAGTACTCCCCCCGGTTGTGGTAAGAGCAGATGGAACTAGAAGTGAGGAGATGGGGTGGAGGAGGGATGCTGATAAACAACCATATGCTTTTTAATACCATTTAAAGGTTGGGTAGGTAAGAATTGTCTAAAGAACTTTTTCACAAATTGGCTTAAACTGTCTTTATATACCAATACATAATTAAAATGTAAGTACTTTGAAAAAGAGAGTATACAAATTGAGTGACTATAGTGTATTTAATCTTCAAAAAACACAGCTCATTAATTCCTACCGGGCCGAAACAAGTGATTGGCTTGCGCGACTGTCACTCTCCGTCGCCATGACTACCGCCGCTATTACTGGCTCTGCCCACGTGCGCGCAGTCGCGCACCCGTGTTTAGGTGGGAGTGAATGGAATTAATGAGCTGTGTTTATTGAAGATTAAATACACTAGAGTCACTCAGTTTTTTATACTCTCTATTTCAGAGTACTTGCATTTTAATTATGTATTGGTATATAAAGACAGTTTAAACAAATTTGAATAAAAGTTTTTTTTAGACAATTCTGACCTACCCAACCTTAAGGCCTTAATTTTCACAAAATCCATTTAATGACTTTTAATGCTTTTTAATGCCCCCCGGAAACCCTGTTAATTAAAGCTGCAGTCCGGCACTTTTTTGGGTTTAAAAATATCAAAAAAGACATTTTTGAAAAAAAACGTAACCAGCCAGTGTTCAAAACGATCTGCTTGCCTTACCTCGATTCAAAACGGTAAGCTTGTAATAATGATTTTAATTCCAGTGGTACTGGTGGATTTCCGCGGGAATTTCGAGCATGTCTTTGCGTCATTACGTCACTTCTGTACACATAGAGAAGGAGTCCCCGGCTAGCGTGTGTGGATGATGGAGGTGGAGATTTAGCTTAGCACTTCGTATGGCGGATCCCGAAAGTTTAAAGCGACAATCACCAGTGACAACTGGAGATTCACCAGTTGTAAAACCCAAAGACTTCGGACTTCAGAGTGGCTACAGAAAAAATATATTTTTCACGTTTTGACGTGATATAAGCAATCGTTAGATTTAATCAGCATGATATAGCTACTGCAATGCTTCCCCCCACCCCCCGAATTTGGTCAGAACAAAAGTGAATGTTACTTACTTGTTCAGATGACATTTTCCGATGAAAATTCTAATGTTGACACTTTCAAAAAGTATACTCTGAGATTGCTGATGACAGTAACGTTACAGTATCCACAGCGACGCGGCAGCCTCAATACATTGTGTTCATCCGCGCTGTTTCATGCCGATTTACTACCCACGCACAGTTAATAATTCCGCGAATAACTGCAATTGCAGATTTCTAACAGAGATGGCGACAAAGAGGAAAAACGACGGACTGCAGCTTTAAAGCAACAGTTTTTTTAATAACAGTAGAATCAACTGTTTTAGTTTGTGTTCGTTGTCAAACTCAAAAAATATTTTATTTTTAATTATTAAAAAAATGCCATTATTTTATATGAAAAATAATTAATAATTGTATTTTATTGAGAAAATATTTTAGTTTGTCTTGTATATTTATGTATATTTATTTGATTAGATCAGATAACATTTTAATCTGTCATATGGTCATGTTACAATGTGCCTCTCACATGTTATAATGTACATGGGGCATGTTGTCACATTTCACTTCCATTCTTTCGGCTATATCAAGAAAAAAGTATACACTGTATTAATAAAACAAAACCACATATTTGTACTAGACATGTGGGAAATTAATGTGGGAAAAAATAAATACTCTGAACCCTAAGTAGATTTACACAAACTGAGAATGTCAAAAAGCGTTAGGTTGCGCCGCTCTCCCTTATGTCACATCACGTGACTCGGGAGGTGAACTAATCAACTTTATTCATGAGCCATATAAAAGTTTATTAAAAAAACAATGAACTAATCATTATTGATCGACCCATCACTACTGGCCATAGCAGAGTCTTAAGTAAAAATGAAATATAACATGTTGTTAATTGAAGCTCTCGTCCACAGGTTACTGTACGTGCACTGTAAGGTTATAGTGTAATTATGTTGATGTTAATGTAGCCTGGTGATGCGTTGAACACACTGTTCTGATGATGCAAGAGTTGCAACTATGGCAGCTGAGAAGGCCATTCTTTGTGTTCTTTGTGAAGAATGTTCGGAGCCTGATATAAATATATATATATATAAATATGTGTTTAATACTACAAAATATGCCCGATGTTACAGTTACTGCACTTGCCGCACAGAGCGAAAGAGAACATCCCAATCGAGTGAAGGGATTTGTGGAAACTGTGGTTCCTAATTATTGTGATACAACATTTGTCTCGCATTTTAGGATGAAAAGACAAACGTCTTCTAATATCCTCAGTTGTTGCGTATACCGAGCTGCATCGAACACATTTGTAAATTACTTTCCTTGAACCCATTGTGCGAGTTCACTTTAATACCGCGTGCTTTATATACATGTTGCTGCTGATTGGACTGCAGTTCTGACACACCCACCAAACAAGAGAAAACGTATCTCAAACCCCGGTGCACGCCGTTTCCAGGAAACATGACGTTCAACCCGGAAACCGTAGCAAAACGTTGCGCACCGTTTTGAACTTGAACGTGCCCCTGGTTCTACATTTCATTTGTACAGAGAGTCTGGCCTCTCTCCATTGACAAGCGTTCACTTCCTTGAAGGCGGTCCTCTGTTGAAGTTTAAAACTATTGGATCTGCATTGAAAATTAAACCAGATTTTTAATTGCGTCCAGGGCACTGGAGAGACCCGCAACCTCGGTGATGTTGTACTCTTCGGAGCGGCATTTAGGGCACTGTGTAGATGTTGCCTCCCATTGATTGACGCACAGCTTGCACCCCACAATGCTCCTGCAGCATGATGTCAAAACTGGGTTTTCCATAATTCCTGGAAGAAAGTAAAATATACAGAGTAAAACATGAGCAATAGACACCAAAAGAGCTCACCACAGTTTAATCGCAGTTAGAAAGTAGAAAACAGTACTAGATTTTAGAAAACCCTCTCTTTTACAAACCAGCCATACATTGATGTATCATCTTGTAAATTTGAGTTCTGTCAATGGTTCCCATACACCTGGAATTAACATGCATTTGTGATATCACAATCAGATAGCAATTGACCACATTTTACATGGCCAAACGTTTTACGGCAACGGTTTTGGATGCCTGAAAACCGGTTTGAATGTACACATTTTTGAAAACAGTCTCTGTAAACAAAAACATGAAACTCTGAAAATAGCATCATGCACATTCATGTTCAGTCTAAAGGGTTTCATCACCATCTAATGGCCTGGCAGCAGAAACAGCATTTTTAGTCGTTTTTGCAGATCGTTTTGACAATGGTGTCATCTGTGCGCGGAAGAAAACTTCAGTTTTAAGCATATCATTGTTGTGTAAACTTAACTTAAAAGATCAGTTTAAATACACCCAATACATCAATCCAATTACAATCAATGTAATTAAAGCAAATGTTAGGAGGTTGTCGGGGGTAGATTTAGATCAGATTGGAGAAGCATTCGAATGCAGGGTGTAAAGACACAAAATGCACATCAATGCCAAGATGAACCCCAATGGGATATTAAGGATCCACCAAATTGTGCATTGCAAGTTATTAGATAAGAATAATAATATTGTGCAGATGTACTGAGAAACTTTATATAAAAGACAAAGGCTGGTGTGCGGAGACCAATTTGCATACCAGTGCAAATCGAACAAGAAAAAGTTTCCTTTAGGGCTGTCCCAGGTGTTCTTGGCATAGCTCGCTCTGCACTGGAGACAATGTTCTGTATTTGCTGGGTCACAGCCTCCATGTGAGGCCTCCAATAATTCTACTATTTGGAGTTTTAGGTCTTGCAGTGCAGAGGTGTCCACATATTAGGAGGGCATAATTTTTTTTTTTTAATGAATCACATTTACTTGAGAAAGTTAAAAGTGTCATCAAATGTGCAATCAAATGTGCAATTGTATGAAACATGGTTTACAAAAGGCAAAACTACTGATACCACAGAAGTAATAAATGTATTCCTCATTATTTAAGTGTTCTTGTTTAACCCCAATTTAGTAAATTATGATTCCGGTTGTTGGGATTACTTCAAATGACATGCAGGTAGGGTGGGCAAAAATAATTTCAGAAAAAAACATGATTCACGATAATTTTCATGTTGGTTTTATGATTTTTTCAAGGGATTGAGCAGTATAGCAAAACCAATAGGCAGTTGGCCAATCCTGGCAGACAGGAAACAAAGGAGCCTGCACAAGTTCAGGAAGTAGTGCAGCGGTGCATAGGGCCTATTTCCCCTTTTTCTCCACTTTTTGGTTGAACCATCCCTTTAAGGTCAAGCAGCAGCACGTTTTACTGCTTCCCCTTTAAGACTCGCACATGTGGTGGTTACAAAAATATATAAAGGAAAAGAGAAAATAAAACTAATAACAATTAGTGTCATCAGAATATGTTGTTGTCATTGAAAAATAAACTGAATGTCATTAATGCATAGTGTATGATATTGGATGATGGCGATTGGTATTCCTTGCCTAGCATGGATGATCGATCATTTGATTATTTTTGCCTTGGGACTTTCACCTGCTGGGGGAGGGGGTGCGCTGCTCAGACAATACAGAGACTCAGAAGATATTGCAGCAGCTCCGTGTCCTGTGTCTTTTATTGACTCTATATCTCCCCTAACCAGGTATGATATTAGTAAATTGTAGCAGAAATACACTTTATATAAGTCAGGGCTGTGAAAAATGGCAAGTGTCATTGTTTGAAGTGTATTCATTGTAATATAAATATATGTCTATAAGTTCGGTTCAAGTTGACCGCGTGTGTATCACGTGTACAATGGGTGAATGTTAAACTGATGGCAGAGACCATGCGGTCATAGAAATGTGAAAACGGAGTGAATTAATACCATATTGGTGTTTTTTGAGAACTAATTTAACAGTTAAGTTACAGGTGACAGTGCTTAAAGAAAAGGAATCTGTTGGGTCATAAGAAAAAATGTAATATGTGTTCATGCTAATAGTGTAGAGATAATTAGTTTGGCTGACATGCTATAATTCCTAAACTGATTTAAGAAGTTTAAAAGAGTTGAAGAGATATGGTACACGGCACATATGTTTAAAATGTAGAGTATCATATGTGAATATTGTATGTAATATACAGTACGTAGTATTATTAATGTGCTTTGTAATTCAAGTTTCTATTGAAATTATTTGTTTTAATTGGTGAGAACAGTACCTGTTGAGAAGCTGTATGTGAGTAAATCTATATTTTTTTCTGTATAGTGTTTTTCTCTAAAGAGATATGTTGTTATACGTTTGATTGACATATGAGAATGCAGAAATGTTTGCATTAATGTGAGACAATACAGAGACTCAGAAGATATTGCAGCAGCTCAGTGTCCTGTGTCTTTTATTGACTCTATATCTCCCCTAACCAGGCGGTCAGGGTGCTACACACACATCTAACATCAGACCGTTTACTTGCACTTTAGACAGAACCAACGGTGTGTGTATTGGCAGTATAGATGTGAAAGGGAAGTCAATAATCAACAGTGTTGCCACTTCTCAGTATTTTACTGTAGAAAAACCTGGTAAGGTCTAACATTGAAAAAAAAAAAAATGCTTTTCTTATGCTCTTAACAAATGTAATGACACTAATTTTTTTTTTTTTTTTTTAAATCACATCTTTCCCCCGGTAGTCAGAATTATATAGTAGTTTGATGTTGTACTGACTTGAAAATCTGTCAAATTAATTCTCACAGTAATTTTTATTTTATGTGATTACAATACAGATCGCTACAATCCACGATACATATTGTTGTATTTTTTAATTGTGATAGTGTGACATACAGGCTTGGGAGGGTTACTTTAAAAATGTATTCCGTTACAGTTATTTTACTTCCTAAAAAAAGTATTCAGTAACGTAATCCAAGTACCACAATATGAAAGTAATGTAATCTGATTACTTTTGGATTACTTCAAGGTCAAATATTAATAAATAAAAGTTAGAATTTCACAGCCCTGAATATATATTTATGTAAAGGATATACAGACATGTAGTGGCTACAGTATGGTATTACAGATTATTTTGTTTTATTTTTACATATAGGCTGCAAGGAAAAATTAAAACATTTAAAATTCTACACACAATCTACATTAGTTTACTTAAAAATAGGCCTACATGTTGACTAAAGTCGTGATCTTTCTTAATTTGCCTGACTGAACTTGGGCGTTGGCAGTGGGAGTTCCCCTGTGTTACCTATACAGTGAACATCCCATTAAGTGAGAAGTGATTAAGAAAGGACATTTTGGGTACAAAAAAAAATATAATAATAAATACTCTCCTAACTTCTACAGATTCTAGCATCTATGAATTGAAAGCGTTTTTTACCCGCGGGAAGCATCGTTTCTAGAAGCAGTGATTCATTCTGCGCGTCCGAGGAGATTGTAGACAGCTGTTATTAGCGCATGCGAGTCATTACTGACAACAGGACCATGAACTACTGTATCAAGCAGCGCTTAATATAGTGTTATTATGCCAAAATACTGATTTATTTAGTTTTAAATTAAATCATTGTAATCCTGAAAGTATTCCCCCTTTTTCAAAAATATAACTAAATCTGATTACTACGTTTTTTGACGCAACTAACTAATTAGTTACTGGATTTTTTGTATCCTGATTACGCAGTTACATGTATTCCGTTACTCCCCAACCCTGGTGACACGATATATGGTTACATCCCTAAATGTTACCATTTGATGCATGCATATAACATGTGATTACAAACCACGCTTCATAATATAATTACCTCATTTGAGCCTTCCTCTGCTGCCACTGCCTGAATGCAGCTCTTTCCACAGCATGGCATTTCCTTGAATTCTGCCTCCAATAACATGAACCTGTATTGACAATACTGATTAAAGTCTGTAACATCACACTTGTAGAAAGGTAATGAGAAACCAAACCCATATTTACCAGTTGTGCCTTCTGACTCCAAGACCTCATTGCCGTGAACATCAGTAATAACATAAGCCTCACTGTTACCCATTGCCAGTTTAATTTTGTCCAGCATGCTGGGTACCATTTGCTTCCGACTCCATGAAGCGCACCACCACACCCTGCTGGATGCAAGGCGCCCGTCTCGGATATCTGACAGGTGTATGGAAACATTACAAAAAATATATTTGTGAAGCATGCAAAATGATGAATTAACAATAACATTATAACAATGACATTATGAATTAGAGCTAAAAAGCACCATTGATCAGGCCCTTGCACAGGTGCCACTACCACCAGTGGCTTTAGGAACACAGTGGGCAATATTGCAAATTTAAAAGGGCCCTTCAACGAAATCTAATTAAACTAATTTAGTAGTGTGCACTGTGCAAAGGCCTTTAGATGTACAGACCAAATATCATGTTGATCTGAATAAAAGTCTGGGAGGCATTAGTTGATGATGCCTGGAAATGGCAATTTTTTTTAGAGGAAATTCAAATTGCTGACATGATACATGAGCCTACCGAATATAGTGTACATAAGTAGTGAGTGTGGGGTTTCTTTTAAACTTTGTAGGTATGGAGCAATTTGAGCCATTTTTTTCCACACCTAAATCTGAAACCTAGGGAGAGCAAGGCGAGCACCGAACATTTCGGTTTTGGCTCAAGAGTAAGAGCCGAGTATGGCGTTCTCATAAGCTACAATTACACCAAAACTGACAGAAATGCAAAATAATGTTACAACTTATCCCATGGGTGACGTTAATTGTAACACTTGCTTGAAAATATTTTTATATTGAACACAAAGAATTTAAAACTATTCTATCTATATACTAGATGGTTAAGCATCCGTCTATAATAAATAGATATCCACATATCCATCCCTCATTTAACCATCCTTTTTTTATAGATTATTCATTTGGATGGATATTTTAGAAAAGGCTTGTCACAGTCATGACAAGAAATCATAATTGTCAATTGTTTCACCGGATACTGAATTGGTCATTTCGATAGATGAACTTACATGGCTTCATAGTTTTCAAATTTCATTAGTGTTGCACACTAAATATATAAATTGACAATGAATAAATTGACATGGTGCATAACCAGATAAAATGAGAGGGAAAAATAAAAAGGAAACGAAAGGAAAGTAGAAAGAAAAAAATAGCCTAAAGAAATGTAACTTTGATATGACCTCACAGTACTCGCTCTCGGTGGCGGGGTGAAGTTAAAAGCTTGTGGTGAACTGGGACGGCGCTTGCATAAATGCAAAGCTGTGTTGAGGCGTTGCTAGAGCTGGCCTTTCACCTCCGTGGACCTCGTAATGCCCCCTGTCATCCAAGTCTACACTGCAGAAATCGCCATTGTCCAGTGGAAACACAGCTACGTTGGTCGAGTCAGTTAAATAAAGATTTGCCGTATCCACCTATAAAATGTAAACCAAACATGGTCAAATTAAGTAGGCCTCAACAAACGTCCCACGTGGCGAGGCGCATTTATTGTTAATAGCATATCATATTAACAACCAATTAAACTAATTGGCTTATTAGACACACCTGGAAAATCCTAGCGATCTTATCTGCCCGCATGTCCTCCAGTTTCAAAGACACTCTTTTATTACCTTTAAACAAAAGATAATTCATCTTTGTTAGTAAGTAAGTAACCTTCTTTGGGAGATCCAATCTGGCAATGAATTGGCGATGGCACTTCTTCAAATGAAGGAGAGGGGCGGATAGATCTGTATATGGACCATACATGGATACTTCCGATAATGACAAGTGCCGACAAAAGGCCTAACGTGAAGTACGTTTTTAAATTAATTGGCTATTTATTTTGTCTATAAGCACTTTCAAGTTCAAATATAGGCTAAACCATACATTTTTTTAAAAAGAACTCTTAAATGTGTTTTAATGCCTATTAAGCCTATTATCCGAACCCAGGCAAAAATCAGCTAAAGTAATCAGCTATAGTTCCAGAAATCGAATAATACAGTAAAATTATTAATAGGGACATTGAAGACACTGGCACTGCTTTTTGAATAGCCTTTAAGTTGCATTGAGACATTCGCAGAGTTTCCCCTAGAATATAAATAGAACTGCAGATTAGGCTTTTTATCTGTTAAAGATCACATATTAATAAATTAAATGTGTAGCCTAAGTGATGCAGGTTTTGTGTTTATTTATCTACTGGCACAAAATAAATGAACTCCTAAAAATCCAGAAGCAAAATCACCCTTACTAAAATTACCTACAGATTAATTTTTCTCCAGGATATTTGCAGGTATCCTGTAGGAATGATGATATCATGCATGGCATATTGACAACATGTGAAGGACATTACCAGGGCTCGACATAAGCAATTGCCCGATGGCCCGGGGCCAGTAAAAGAGTATGTCGGGCTAGTTGATTGGCCAGTCACTGGCCATCAGCAAAACAATCAGCAATTCGTCACACACAGTGGCGCGAAGAGTGTCAATGTTACTTCAGGTTATTTATATTCCGGCTGTGAATTATAAGCTCTGCCTCCGATTGAGCTAAAATCAGCCAATCGTCGAGGTAGTTCAGTATTCGCATACTCTGTTGTTGGGGGGGGGGGGGCGAGCGCCGTGGTCCATGCACTTTGTGAACGTGCGAGCCTGCGAGGTGCTAGGGACAGACCGAACGTCAGGACATTGTGCTTATAAGCTCAACCCTCGGAGGCGAATATCAAGAATGGCCTGTGACGGGATGCTATCTGTATCTGAAAGTAAGCGTCTTTCAGATCCACTGAGATAAACCATGCAATCTCACGGGCGAATTTGCGCGAGGATTGGTTGTATTGTTGGTTTGAACAAGGATTTCATAAGCGCTTGTTCAAATGTCTGAGGTCTAGGATGAGTCTGACACCATCACCCTTTTTTGGGGATGAGAAAGTAGCGTCTGTAAAAGCCCCGACTCGCTCTGCGTTAGAGGAACGGTCTTTATAGCCCCTTTTCCCAGCACCCAGATAGCAATGAGTCGGCGGACCACCGGCGGTGCTCCGGAGGCAGTAGAAGCGTCAGAATGGCGTAATCGCAAACACGTTTGCGGGCGCACTGCTGGCGGCAGCCGCTTTTTAAAGCGGCAGCCTTCGTTCCGCGGCCGGCCCGCAGGCCAACCGCCGTTCCGCCACCGTAATACCGATGGCGGCCCTTCCGCGGCCCGTCGGAGGCAAGCGCTGTTTGAGCGATCTGCCGCCGCTTATTGTATATATATTTTTTACATTTATAGCATGCAGTTTTAACAAGGATAATGATTGATCAAACCAGACAAATTTACATTTGACGTTTTATTTCCACATTTCAAAGTACAGTAACTGTCATTGAAACAAAATTTGTAAGATCACTTAAATATAAATAATAAAATTTCGGCGCGAAGTAGATGTGATACTTCGCTTTTCACTGTAGGGGCGGACTGGCCAATGTGGGCCGGCCCACTCGGAAGGCTACACGAATATATTTTAAAAATGACGGAAATCATAATATTACATTTATTTCTATGCAAATGGATGAGTGAATCGATCGAGCGGGCGCGGCCGACAAGCAGTGTGTTTTGTGTGCATGTGAGTGTATTGCCCTCCCTCCCTGTTAATTAGTTTGGTCTACTCCATTGAGTATCTTGAAACACGCCCCCTTTCACGTTTAATTTTACAGCGAGAGAGAGAGATACTGATCCGTTACTTGCGAATTTATCTGAGCAGATAATTACAAATAATTGTCTATGGATGAAAAGCTGGAAGAAAAGAAGCAAGTTTAATATCACATGATAGCCTAATAGTAGCCTATGCCATGAGGATTCATGTTAATGCAAAATGTTAATGTCTTGATAGTTTTATATTAATATTGTTGTGTGTCTTAATGTTCTTCTGTTTGTTTCCCTTTGTTTTACAAATATTATTTAATATGTGTTGTTATTTAAAATAAATGTTTAAATAGCATTTATTTTTGTATTGTGTAATATTTTTATGCTATAAGTAGTGTTAAAAATTATTCTGCACATTAATGAGCCAATGTGTTATGATGTGGGATGTGGTGGGCTGCTGTGGGTCAGAAAGTCCAGGGCCACTTTTTGGTCTCAGTCCACCCCTGCGCGGCAGTCTGCGAGCGAACTGCAGCGAGTGACCTCGTTTTATTATGTTCAGCACCCATTCTGATATGCCAGAAATGGTTTCCCATGCTTTTCCTTATATTTCTTTTCAGGGCCAGTAAAAATATAGAAGGGGCCAGCAAAACTCTGATCTACTGGCCCCGGGGGCCAGTGGGGATTTTTTTTATGTTGAGCCCTGACATTACATTATATATTTTGAACTTGTGCTGCAAAGACAAAGAACAAAGAACTGGAAACATTGGACTGTAAATAGTCAACCAAATGAGGAGTAACAAGCTAATTAGCAATGGACAGGAATGAGAAAGAAACACATGTGAAAACTGGGTCAGCTGAAAATGAGCGAACAGAAGGTGAACACAATGCAAACAAAGACAAAACAGAATAGTCTTGACAATGTGCACCTCATGCAGAAATAAAACAAATGTACAAGAAGGAAAGTTGTCTTCCTGCAGGGGTTATTTCCTGCAAATGAAAAATAAATAAACTAATAAACCAACAGGTTTTGGATTCTACAGGATAATAAAGACAGTAAAAGTCTGATATTTTGCAATTTTACCATTTTTGTTTATTAGATTTAAGTACAACAATTTTTTATATATAATAGCTATAAAACAAAACTATATATATATATAATAAATAGTAGTAGTAAGGGTAAGAATATTACAGGCAGTTATAAAAAATAATGATTACTCACCATTACAAAATTATAAATTTATGCAAACATCCAATACATTTCAACATTCAAGAGGTATGAGTATACTGTATACACTTTTACCGTATAAATAATATGTCAGTATCCAGCTTTTTGCCTTTTGATAACACTATTTACATCCATTCTCTCCATTGTTTGACATTCTCAGCACTGAATCACAAATGCAAAGCAAACGGTAAACAAGGACTAGCCTGATTTTTATCCTTTCCACTGGCAAGGAACCCCATGGTTTTCAAGTCTTCACAAATGATTGCAGAAACTAGTTCATTTCTAGGTTTTTTTCTTGGCCCAAACCACAAACTGCCAAGAATAACATGCTTTGCCCTCAGATTAGGGAGGAGCTTGTTGATTGTGAGTTGATGTGGCCAGATGTGAAAAGATTTGAAAATAGAAACACATTCAACATTCCATGACACTGAAATATTCGTCAATTTTGGGTCATTTCGTTGCACCGTAAGATTTGTAAATAGTGCCACCAAATATGTTTTTAACATTTTTTTAAGTTGCACTTTGTCCTTGACCTTTGTAATCTGGACTTCAAAAGTGTCACAATGAAAGGATTTCATGAACTTGTATAAATTATCTAGATCACCATTGGTTGAATCAGGATGTGGAGATTGATAAGATCTAACAAGGCACTCAAAGCCACTTTGGATGTTTGGATGTCTGAGGCTGGCAAGTATGCACAGTATAGCTATAGGGATTCTTCATTAGTATTTTTTCATATATTTTTTCCTCACTGACACAACACTCTTTCTTCTGTGCTTCCCTCACAAACAGTGGTTTCTGAAATCTAAGTATTGCATTAATTGAGACATATAAGTGTGTAAGACTAGAAATTATCTAGAATAAGCCATGACTTCAGTCACATTAAGATGTTTACAAGACACAAGCAAAACTCTTCACTTCCTTTTACATGCAATTTTCACCATTCTGATTATTCACTAAGTATTATCTTTTTTGTGCCTGAACTACAAGAAAGAGCAGACTACTTTATTCACTTCTGAAGGCGGGGTTGGACTTAACATCACAACTCGACGTAGCCTAATTAATATTTATGAGTCGTGGTCGTCTGATTTGGCGCTGAATTCGTTCTTGTCAGTTGAGTTTCCTGCTGTGGCATGGAGTCAAAACTGGACCCGTACTTAGATCTTATACAAAGATGATAAATGATGGACCCACGGACGAGCAAGTGTCAGATTTTCTTCGATTTGAATGTGGCATTTCAAGGGGCGCATCAAAAGCTAACATACGCCGCGTTAGTGCTGAACGGGGGTTAAAGAGAGTGCGTGTACAGGATTCCCAACTAGAGGTTGATGTCGCAAAGGCAATTACCGAGGTAAGCAACATAAAACTAAATGTAGGCTGTTAAGTTAAATATTTCTTTGCATTTTCATAATCATGAACCAAAACGACCAGCTACAAGTAGTAGACTGTATACCTGACCCTAAAAACAAAGAAATGTAGATGTATAATTTACAGGTTGCATATCAATGATACCCAATGTGTAACGTATACCGGTATTATTATTCGTTTAAAAAAATAAGTTGAAGCAGCACCACAAACTATCAAGCCAACCATCCTGGCCGAACTCCTCCATAATGCCATTATCATTATTGTTTTTAGTGATATAAAAGTTGTGACTGCAAGTTTCTTATTTTTTTCCATTTACTTGTAGCGACAATGGCATCCGGTCAAATTAGGGGATACAACACATCTTCATTGTATGAAAAGACAAGACATCTCTGACAAGTCTGTTGAAACTGTCTGTGTGGATCTCCCACATGTGCCATAAAGGGACCCCTGTTGTTAGAAAACCACCCTCTCTGTAAAAACGACATTGCCTTCCAAGATCACATGATGCCTTGAAGACATTTCGCAGTTACGCACACACGTAACATGACCCAACGTCCTCCATAAAGAAACGCACACACACACAAACCAACGTTTCGTTAAACGAATCATATTTAAAACATTACTAAATGTATTCTGTGTTGCCATTTATATGTCATGGACAGGTTGGGATTTAATTTAATTTACAATATTAGTATGTATGTATCAAACTCTAAATGCTTCTAATGTGTATATCTTATGTAACTCTGTATCCCTATAATCTTAATCTGAAGTGTTTGATATCGTTGTAATTCTCTAAATCTAACAGAGTTGAATCTTGATAATAGACTGCAATGATATGATTCTTACAATATGAATCATTTTCAGTCATAGGAATTACTAAAAGCTCTATCATAAATTATACAGCAGGGGGTCCCCCTCTTGACAAGACAAAGAAGTTCTCCCGCTTCCAAATCATGGAGGTGTATTGTCACCCGCGCCAAAGAAGGCGTGATTCTTACATTCCTTAAAAGAGCCAAACGCTCTCTCTTCCCCGTTCCCCGCTCTTCATCACTGCTTCGTCCTGTGAAAGTCTCCGTCCCAAACTCCAGGGAGTTTGCGTCTTCTTTTATTTTCTTTATCTTAGCTTTTGTTTTTATTTTCAAATTCCCTTCTGTTCGCTTCCACCGAAGAGGTGAAACGAACTTAGCCTGAATTATTCCTTCGGCAACTTCACTTAGACCTTCAAAACTCCCGCGAACAGCGCGCTACGGCAACACAAGCACGCGCCCTGCTCCGAGGATTCACGAGGGAACGCGCCTCGGCACGAGAACGCGCGCTCCTCTCAGACACACACACAAAGAACTGTGCAAGTATCAACTCTAACGAGTTTTAATGTTTTAAGGTTCGATGCATTTTGATGGCTCTCAAAGGTCTGTGATTTTGCCATTTAATAGATCACTCGTGATCTATTCTCTCTCTCTCTCTCTCTCTCACACTCGAACCTCCTGCCTCCAAGTCACTCTCATCCTCAGAGCATTCTCTGTAGTTTTGCATTTATTAAAACAATATTATAAAATGACTGGTGACTGTTTAATGCCATAAACACAAGGTCAATGAGATTTGCGATATAAAAGCTACCCGCTCTTATTATGTACTACATTAAGGTAGTTTAATTTTATAAACCCAGGGAAGTTAATATTTCTTGGAGTTTATAAGAAGGGACAACTTTATTGAGAAATTGATAGGTTAATCTTATGGTCGTTTGCTGGACGAACACCGATTTGATAATTACATTAATTTCCCTTAAGGATTATCTCATAATCGATCTGAAATAAGATTATTGATATATGAATGAGGAATTATAAGACGTTGTGATTGATTAATCATATATTCATATAATCTATCTATATTCAATTTCGATAATTTAATGTAACTGTAATATGCAATATATTAATCACATTCATGATTAGTCATTAAAATTCCCTATAGATCATTTGAGCTAATGTTCATGGTATGACCCAATGCCGTTACAGACTGGACCAACCTATGGAAGGAAAATGATGACTGGGTACCTGGCGTCAAAAGGAGTTAAAGCGTCAGAAGGCAAAGTGGGACAATTGCTTCGAAGCATTAATCAGCCCTATCATATGTCACAGGTCGGGGCGGGCCAATCAGGCTGCACCCACCCCTGAGACCCGTACCACCCTTGGGGAGTCGGACAGAAGCCAGGCAAGGAGGACAGACACAAGGCTTCAAACAAACAGTATTTTATTATTAATTAAAATGCTGAGTCTTCCGAGCAGGGTCGTTCCGTCCTGCGGACCCGCCGAAGGCTGGGGAGCTTCACTGCAAAGCAGTCAGGAGAGTATACTGGCACATATTCCTCTCTTCTCTTCTCCACTGGGGAGCTTCACTGCAAAGCAGTCGGGGTGAGTATACTGGCACATATTCTCTTCTCTTCTCCCACTGGGGAGCTTCACTGCAAAGCAGTCGGGTGAGTATTCAGGCACATATTCCTCCTCTTCTCTCTCCACTGGGAGCTTCACTGCAAAGCAGTCAGGAGAGTATACTGGCACATATTCCTCTCTCTTCTCCACTGGGGAGCTTCACTGCAAAGCAGTCGGGTGAGTATACTGGCACATATTCCTCCTCTTCTCTTCTCCACTGGGGAGCTTCACTGCAAAGCAGTCGGGTGAGTATACTGGCACATATTCCTCCTCTTCTCTTCTCCACTGGGGAGCTTCACTGCAAAGCAGTCGGGGTGAGTATACTGGCACATATTCCTCTTCTCTTCTCTTCTCCACTGGGGAGCTTCACTGCAAAGCAGTCAGGAGAGTATTCAGGCACATATTCCTCCTCTTCTCTTCTCCACTGGGGAGCTTCACTGCAAAGCAGTCAGGAGAGTATACTGGCACATATTCCTCTTCTCTTCTCCACTGGGGAGCTTCACTGCAAAGCCAGTCCAGGGGAGTATTCAGGCACATATTCCTCCTCTTCTCTTCTCCACTGGGGAGCTTCACTGCAAAGCAGTCAGGAGAGTATACTGGCACATATTCCTCTTCTCTTCTCCACTGGGGAGCTTCACTGCAAAGCAGTCAGGGGAGTATACAGGCACATATTCCTCTTCTCTTATCCGCTGGGGAGCTTCACTGCAAAGCAGTCAGGCGAGTATACAGGCACATATAT
>JARPMJ010009403.1:0-27293 GCA_033366665.1 Phoxinus dragarum | reverse complement strand
CTCTTGATTACAGACCGTGATCCGGCTGGTATTGAGAAGCTTTTCAAACACACCCTGTCGATGGGGTACTTTGCAGTGGTTGAGAGTAGGGCTTGCGCATGACCCAGTCTCACAGCTGGGGACACTGTCACTTTTTTCACAAAAAGTGATGCAGACTGGATGTTCAATTTGTAGGCTATGTCATTGCTCCTCATCAAACAGAATTCGTCTTTACCTCTCGTCATTCTAATTTTAAGGTCCAATCCATTGAGTAAAAGTTTATCTTGAAAGAAGATGTCACTGTGAACTGGTGCTAGTAGTTCGACCACATTACTAGCGTTGGTGAAGGCTGCTCTCTTTGTCAGGCCGTTATTTGCCCCGGCAGGGTCTGAAATGTCCATATGCCCGGCTTTGTCCTTATAGAAGAGCCCCGCTGAGAAAAGTGTTTCAAGGGTATCTTTACCATAATTAGTAAGACACTCTATCATACAGCGATATGGATATGTGCTAGAACTCTGTGAAATGAGACGGTCTCCAAGCGACACGTCCACTTGTGAAAAAATTGTGGCTCCCGGATAGTTGATAAGCCCTACGGGGTCTCCGTCAGCAATGTCCGTCCCATCTGCATAAGTGATTTTGAGACGCATAAACAACAATGTGTTGTTTAGATCCACGTAATCCTCTCCATTCCCCGCAATGAAAAATTCCAGAGGCGATGTCGGAGATATCGCAGATAATGGCGGAATTTCTATATAAGTGTTCTTTTCAATAGCGGTCTGTGTCAGAGGTACAGTAAAAAGATCCAGTTCGGATTTTAAACACTCTTCTGACATGTTGTGTAGTAACGCCATGATCTAAAATATTGTTTTAACAGAACTCCTTGCTCTTTTTGAAGCAGTACGCCTAGCCGTATCCTTGCGCTTGCGTTTTACAACTGATGTTTTCTTGGGGGGCCGTTTTGTTTTCTTCTGCTTCTGGCCACTCCTCCGCACCCCCGGAGGCCTAGGCACACTTTTACGCGACATCACCATTAATCCGGATCCGTCTTGAGTATCGTGATTGTTATTAAAAGATCGTGATAACGTATTACTAACAACGTCACTTAGTATGTTTTTCGCTGCTGATTTAAGATGTGGCTTGGCTATGCTAAATCCTCGTCTCAGTAGCGGTATAGCCATTCTAAAGAGACCCCTAAAAAGTCCGCCCCAAACCAGCGCCATACATAACTCCGCCAGAATAGCCCGGAAGTCCATTGCCAGCCTGATTCTGGTAATAGGCCACATAACGCATGGGATCAACATTGTGATTGTTGAAATATGTCATTTTAATGAAAATTTTTTACTGGCCTGAAGTGTAGTTTAATGCACACTTTCCCGTAAGAAAATGGGATGTGTTGATTTTGATCGTCCTTTACTTCTATAGCAATATCTGCGATGACCGATTTGTTGATAGACACGTAGTGGGGTTTGTCGTATCGTACACTGACTGTGTTGTTGTTATCACGGTTATTTGTACACACTCCAGGAGTGGTACGAAGGCATCACCTACTGACTGGTATCGTATAATATCTGTGTATATATACAGAGTGTAGAAACCTCCGTGTATGTCTGCCTGATGCATTGCATATGTTACAACATCCTTTTCAAATTAGTTTTTCCGGGGTTTGTTTTTTGTCGCATAGAATCTCCTATCGAGGCACCTGGTTTCAACCCTAAAATAATGGCTAGTTTTCCATGGAAGGTTATTGAAATGTTAGGTTTTGCTTTCAGAAATACTTTGTTTTTTACAACATCGTAACCGAATGACCCATGAGGGGCTAGTAAATCATTTATCACACTAACCAGGGTTGGGACCTTGTCGTAATAACCTGTCTTTATAGGTATGCGTAGTCTCGATAAGTCGGTCTTCTTCACATCTACACCACGACGTATGCTGTTAGTGTTTTTTTCGCCGTCGACAGCAGTGGGTTCGATGTTTATCTCAAAAAGGCATCTTTGTTGTTAAAGGTGTACCAACTTCTAGGATATTCAATTTGAACAAGACCTACCTCCCATTCTCCTCTTATATTTATAGAGGTAGCCAGCCTTGTTCTATAATTAGAGATTGTATTATCAGGATATACAGACTGTGAAGCATTGCATGGTAGTGTGACATAAAAACCACCCTCTGCCATGTCTGTTTTTTATACAACTGCAGACAGTATGTGCTTGTCCTTTGTTTTTATGGCACCTGTACGTCAACTAATTCTTTCTGATCGATCCATGATGCAAATTTTGCAGGCCATCCGAGCCATTGTACCAGTACTAATGTTTTGCGACCCTGCTTCTTCTTATCTAAAATCTTTTCAACTTTAAATGTCTTGTTTTTACTGACAAATATTTTTTGTAATTCTTCAGCATAAAAAACGCCGTTGATAACATCACCATCATAATCACTCAATCTGTAAACAGGAGGGTCTCGTGGAATACACGCTGATACAGTAAAATACTCTTGTGTGTAGTTTTCTTCATACCCTTTTGCAAACGGGCCTCTGACTTTAGAAATTCGAACCACGTCCCCGATCTTGTATTTAAATATGGGGGTTAACATTGCGGGGTTTGGTATCACCATATAGGTTATGTAGCACCACAGATTCGTTTTCTGTTCCCACATCAATCGGTCTCATCTTGATGCTTCTGTGATAGCTCACATTGTATCCTTGTGTAATATCTTGAAGTATGTCGATGTAACGTTTGGAGTTAATAGCTGTTAAATATCTCCACATTCTTCCTTTTAAGGTTCTATTAAACCGCTCGATAACACACGCCTTTAATTCTGTGTTTGTTGAAAAATGGTTAATATTGTACTTTTTTGTCACCTTTTGAAAGTGTTTGTTAAAAAACTCCTTTCCTTTATCTGTCTGTAGTTTTTGTGGTATGCGACCCTCTTTCAGTATGGATTCAAAAGCTTTAGAGACCTCTATACCACTCTTGTTTTTTAAAGGCCTTGTCCAAGAGTACTTACTAAACAAATCAATGCAAGTAAGCAGAAAGTGGTGGTTGTCATTTACCTCGGCATATGCCGACATATCTACTAGATCGGCTTGGAACTGCATATCAATACCATAGACAAAAACCCGATTCCTTTTATATTTTAGTGGGGCACTTCTGTGTAGTGTATATGCATCCTCGCCAGCGACCCAATCTGAAACTTCTTTATCGGTTAAACGAACACCCGTCTCTTTTAAAACAGCTTCTTTTAAACGTTTTTTTCCCCCTAAAGAACCAGGGTTAGAAGGGGTGTAATAAACCTTTTTCATTTCTTCGGACATATTGACACTTCACGATCCACAAAAGAATAACACAGATGGTTTAAGTGGTTCGGGTATTTATTTCTTAAACATTAAAAGGACACAAAGATATCATACACCATCAATGTAGTGTAGAAAATTTATACACACCACAATGTTTTTCTCTAGAATGTAATCAACCAATGTTTCAACAATTTTACATACATCAGTCTGATTGTTTCTTGTCAACATGTCTACACATAGATCCGACACATATGTACACAAACACAATATATCAGCTATTCTAATAAAACTACCACATTCAGTCATCAGGTCTAAAATTTTTCTGATGGTTACACAAATTGGATCACCAGCATTAACGCATAATCGCATCATATCTGACCATTCATTTGACACATTTCTTACAACACACATTTGTTTCTTGAGGTTTGTAAAACGTCTGGCATCAACACCACATCTGTTTACAGTAATCGATACATCGGCACATTCATTAATGTACTTATACAATAAGGTAGTCATCTCACATCTAATACGTTGTTTAAGTAGACACTTAGCCAGGTCCGGTTGCAAAACAAGTGTTTCCCATGCTGTTGTCACAAACAGTCAACTTGGACAATACCTTTCCAGCTGTCCACAGCGTCATAGACAATTTGTTCACTGTTGCCGTCCAGAACTTTCTCTCTGACTTCGCAAAGCTTTTCCACAATGAAAACCTCGTCACGTAGTTCGTGTAAAATAGCGTCCACTGACCCCTGAATCCTCTGGGGGTGAACTCTTAAACCACAACGGCTCAATGCTTGAGCAACTATGTGCTTAAGGTCCGGTCTCACCAGATTACGCGTCAGTTCCTCAAAGTACGTGTCAAAGAAATAGGGATCTGGTTCAAACAAGCAGGAATGTCTAATCTGACTGGGGTGTGATCCACTTCACAACCCAAACAGATTTCTTTCAGCTTTTTGTTGATGACATGTTCCAGAAGGACCACAACAGTTGCTTTTATGATTTTGAACCCGTCAGAACGGATACAACTGTCTGTGGCGTCAATTCCTGCTAAGGCCGCCGCTCCTGCTATTGCACCGCTGTTGCCGTATGGTGTTGTAAGGAAGGTCAGGTTGTGATATCCTAGATCCATGCAAAATTTATCCAACCAGCTGTTGTCACAGGTTTGTGGGTGGGGGTTCCAACGGTGTCGCATTGTCATCAGGCATTGCTGGGGCAGTCTCAGGGGTGTTGCTGTAGCAGTAGACTGGTGTAGATCCTTGAGACATGGTGGATGAATGCAGCGGTTTGTACCGATCCGTAGGCGTTTTTAATGACTGTAATATGTGGGTGGGCTTAAGAGGCGGTCTTCGGTGTTGGTAACGCCCTTCTTAGGTTGAAACAGTTGCATCTTTACAGAACTGTAACGATCATACATGTCACACCATCTAAACATCTTGTCTATAGCTGTAAATATACTGTCAAGCATTCGAACATCCTTCCACCGAAACAGAAATTTCATGTCGTAGCACGTATGATGCTCAGATTCTCGAATAGGCCACACATATCTATCGAGCTTTGTCTTGTCGTTGCAGCAAAAAATATAAACACAGTCGTCTGGTAGCTTTTTAGTGTGGTCCCCGACCACCCGAAATCTTGTGTTAGGGGTTAAGCCATCCCACTCGGCGACGTATAACGGATCATCACCACAGTCGTTCAAATCTCTCCAAACGTAGTTGAAAAACACAAACCAGTCTTTGTCTTGAAAAATCACACATGGAGTATCCCATGTAAACTCGTCTCCAACATCAGCAGTGTAGAGTTTCACAACACGCTGCACCTTGTCAAACGCATATCTCAGAACGCGTTTACCAGACATCGGGAAATCACGTTTCACATTAGCTATGTCTTCATGAAGAAACTTTGTCAAGCTAACATTTGGTTTTTTCCTTGGTGCATAAGTTAGTTCCTCTCTCATTTCAACAGGTCCTCTTGTTGGCGAAATACACATGACCCTTTCTAGGGGTTTTAGAAGTTCCCGGAGCAGCCATTGTAGCAGGAGAAAGATGCAGAATGTTTTCTGTGTCTAACAACACATACCCTAACCTTGTTTAAATCCACGATGTGGGTAGTGACGTAGGTAGTGACGTAGGTATGAAAAGGGCTGTCCAGGATGTACCATGACATAAAAAAAAAAACTCCATCGCCATATGGTGAGGTGCGAGTATGCTAAAACGTTTGTAATACAAATTAGAGCGGCCGTATGTCCTGACACCTTTCTTTAAAATTCCCCCGGTCAACACCTCCGGCCGCGTCACACGTCACGCGGCGCCATAGTTACTAGACACGCTGACGCCGTTACCCCCATCATAAATCAGAAACGAATTCTGGAGACACAGATTCCCTGTCAATCATTTGTGACAGGGCAGGGGGGTAATAAATCAATCCAAAAGTGACACATGGTATATGTTATAACTACTACTGGCAAATGATAAATATCGGATAGGCTGTCTTCTGGCTTTAACAATCATTTATTTCTCTCTCTTCAAGGTTCATGAAGTACACTGTCACTTCCACCGGCCTCCACACCAAGGACAAAAGTCCTCTACAGGGACTTCATTGATCCACTGGACGGCATACGGGCCGGTATGTCAAAAAAAGTCAACAAGGAGTTGACACAAAAAAGGTTTAAAAAAATAATCACTCCTTCTTTATCTATTACATGGAAATCGCAGGTGAGCTCAACAGTACTATTTTATTTCTCAGGTACCATGGCTATGGAAAGGAGAAGCTGCCAGCGGACTGTGTGGCGATCCTGGATGTGGCTCGTGAGGACTTCCTGGCGGGTTGTGGGGAACTCCAGGGTCCAGGAGCCGTATCCGGGGGAGGATATGGCTCAAGCTCCTCCAGCGGGCCCGGTGTCGTCACTAACATGACCGTAAGTGTATTTTAGTAACCTTTTTTATTCATGATCTCTTGTGGGTTCACAGATGTGTGTGTAGCTTTTGATTATTAGTGAGTGCTGTCATTGAATGTGCACACCTGTGTGTTTGCAGGTCGAGGAATGGCAGGGGGAGAACCAGCACACCGAACGGCGCTTGTGTGGCGGTCAAGGAGCATAAGACGGCAGCATCACAAGTAGCAGAAGTTCCCCTGACCGCTGACCAGGAACTTGTACGTTTGTATTCAACATTACACTATAACTGTGTGTGTGTGTTTGAATGCATTTATTTCTTTTTCCCAGTGGTTCAGCCTGTACTTTGACCAGATTCAGCCGGTTATGCTCCAATGGCCCAGGTCAGGCGACGACACGACGACAGAGGGACATTTTTTTCATTTCAAGTACGGGGAGGCCGATCCACAACCCCTGTAATGATTTATATAGACTCCATGCAAAGTAAGTGCCATTATGCATATCTGTCTTAAAGTACACAATCTTAAAGTACACAAATGTGCCCGTGGTCCGCTTGTTATTCTGCATTGTAATGTTGGCCTGTGTTCTAGAGACAGTCTTCCACCAGTGTCCAGCGGTGACGCCAGGATGGCGTTCGAGACGGCTGCAGAGAACCTGCCGGAGGTGGAGCGCAATGCCGTGGCCCGGCTGCTGAGACACACTCCCGAGACTGCTGAGAAGCACTGCTGGATGCGAACCCCGGCAGACGCTTTCCTAGCGCAGCGTCTGGTTGAGCAAATTGCTCAAAAAACACGGTAAGCAATCTGAAATCTAAAGAAGGAGATTATTATTATTTATGATGTTGCAACTCAAAGCAGTCATTCATTGGCACTTTCTTTATTGTTTATTCATTGATCTTGTAGACCTGAGTCTGCTGCGTCCACGAGCCGAGAGCAGAGGGTGGATGAACGGACAGCGTTCGAGTTGCTGATGACCTGCAATGACCCTCTGATTCAAACCTTACCTGAGCTGCATCCAAACTAGCCAATCAGAACTCGCCTTGCCCCCCCGGAGAGAGGGGGGTGAATTCCACACTGGAAAGGTGTGTAAGGGTCAGCCTGAGAAAAACAACTGATGTCAAAAGGTCAACAGGTTGTAGTTCCAGGTAACACTATACACTATCATTACTAGGCAAGAAAACGTTAAATGGATTCAAAAAGTGACAGTAAAGATTTATATTGTTGGAAAATGCAGTTTTACTTTCATTTCATTTATTTGTTTATTTTACAGGGACAGTGCTCATTAATTAACAGTAAAGCCAGAGTTAGCTCAACTGGCCAGTTATTATAAAGGCAACCTAAAATCAAAATATAAAAAACATCAAATGACTTTTTACAGTCCACAAGTAATAACAACAGAAAAGTAGTGATAAAACAGATACAACACACAACAATAAGTAACAAGCAACATCAGCACACAATATAGGCTAAAACATAATGAGAGATTTCTAAGTCTGACACGAGACAATCTGCTAGCAAGCAACAACTCTCAGTAGACAGTCAGTAGTCTAATGTGCACATATCTGATGATCAATTAGCCAGTTCTTAAGCTGACCAGTACAAGAACGATGAGTGAACGACAGTTCTTTTTATTTTGCATTCATTTGGTCAAAAACACAGGACATCCTGATCAAGTAATACAGGCGTGATGATCATAAGAGTCTTCTTTCAATGAAAATAATAAAAGCGGGCATTTGTGTTTAATAATAGTAATAATAGCCTATATATATATATATTTGTTTTCTTTGCTTCAGTGTAAAGATGAGCAGTGACAGCACTGTGAGCGACAGCGGTGTTGTCACATCGGGAGTCAGTGATGTGGTAAGTAGAAATTAGTATTGATAGAAAATGCTTAGTCGTTTAGCCAAATCTTAATCTTTATTAACTTGATTTATAACAAATTAAAAGCTTGTGGTAATAATTCAGATTTCATTCATTTTTTCAATGTTTTTTTTTCTTCCCCAAGGCAACCACTGTGATCATTAGTCGCACTGTGAGTACACTTTTAAACATTAAACAGTGCATCTGTTTTAGACTGATGTGCATGGGGACAGATGTTGTGTTGTGTTTTTGTGCAGGATAGCGAGCACACGTCCTCCTCGGAGGAGATCATGGGAGAAGGACATATTCCTCCTCCCCCCTCCCCCTCCCAACAGCCCCAATTTGCCCCGCCATCGGCCGCCATCTCCTCCACGACCTCTTCCCCATCAGGATGATTTTGAAGTGTCCATGGACATGCAGGTATTCAATGTAGGCTGTCAAACTCTCAGTTGCATGACTTTGAAGGGGGTTTTCGCAGAGATCAGTGGGCGCGCGCGGGGTGACGTGAGTCATGGACTCAGACCATGAACAAGGTCCCCTTCTTTTCAGCTAGATTAGACCTTTTTATTCATTTATAATGAACATTAATAACTAAAAACAGCTGGATGATACAGATGATGATGATGATAACAGTGAAGACGACACATGATGACAGGTAGCCAAGGAGAACAGGCCTCATGAGCATATATAGACATGCAATGTGTATTATTTGTGCTGACGTCATTTCCATTTCGCTCAAAATAAGCTCTTTAATTGAATAGTCCTAGTTAGTGTTTGTGTGTGTATCCATCCTGCCTGCACCTGTTAGCTAATAGTGTGTAAAACATTTTTGTGGTTGTTTTTTTGCAAAGTATGTATTACATTAACCTTTTTTTTTTTTTTACATTAAAATATAATGAATGAGATGATTATTGTTTGTAATATTGCTACTCAATAAAGAAAGTGGGCAATGAATGACTGCTCTGTTTATTCATTGATCTTGTAGACATGGGTCTGGTGCGTCCACAGAGAGCAGAGGATGGACGAGCGGACAGCAGTTGAGTTGCTGGTCCAGTCCTGCCCTGTGAACCCCCGACGGGCCTCCTCCTAAAAGGGCACGCCTGACACCAGCTGTGCGGCGAGCAGGAGAGAGAGTTCAGAATGACAGCAGGATTACACAAATGTAGGTCTACACACACAATCATTCAGTGATTTGTTGTTGATTTGTATCATTTAGTGAAATGTTTCTCTCTTCTTGTGTTCAGATGCCTGTGATCTCACACTGGATCCACACACAGCACACACTCGTCTCATTCTGTCTGAGGAGAACAGGACAGTGATGTGTGTGGAAGAGCGTCAGTCGTATCCTGATCCTCTCTGGCAGCAGCTCTGTCTGTAACACACACACACACACACACACACACACACACACACACACACACACACACTCACACTCACACTCACTCACTCTCTCTCTCTCTGGGCAGCAGCTCTGTCTGTATCACACACACACACACACACACACACACACACACACACACACACACACACACACACTCTGGGCAGCAGCTCTGTCTGTATCACACACACACACACTCTCAGCGTGGATGTTCACAGTGACGTGAATCAGCTCCATACTTTTAAGTGCCTATACAGATCCATGTGCACCATGTATTTGCTACATAAAGAGAAAAAAAAATGATAAAGAGGATCCACGGAGAGTGTTTGATTGAGAGAGACCTGGGAACTCGTGCACACAGACGGAGACAAGGAGAACTGCTGTATTGAGATACGGTGAAGGCACTGTGGGTGCAAGCTTTTGTTTCATTGAGAAGAGTTAAATAAAAACCACGAGTTCCCGAGCCGCCGACCCTGTGTTCTTCTTCCTTCCACCCCCCATCTTGTCAACTTTACAACACTGGAGAATTACAACACACACACACTCTTAGCGTGGATGTTCAGTGTCTTGCCTGGCGTGAATCGTACATTCTAAGTGCCTATACAGATCCATGTGCATGTGTACCATGTATTTGCTTACATAAAGAGAAAAAAAATCCCTTAAGGACATCATTCTCATTTTGTATATTGACACATGTCATAAAGGATGCTCCTTGTTTGTTGATGCTCGTAATCATTTCTTCATTTATTTAATCCATGATTGTCCATTTCTTATTGTGTTTTTAATAAAAAAATATATTTTAAGCTGTCATTTGCATTCCTATATTGTTGCCATGAGATGCTCCTTGTTTATGTTATATTAGGCACTCTAAGGTGGCAGAGATCAGTGTCAAAATGTTCAAAGGCACATCATTTTGTTAAAACTTGACTATATAGTTTACATTTTTATTCTTGTATTGATTTTAATTTCACCCCCCTGCCCCCATTTGTTCACTTTGAGGAACAAGTTTATAGAAAAATAACGTAAAAAGAAAAGCAATGTGGCTGAAAAAAAAAAACATTTTAACAGGCGATTGAGAGTTGAAAGCAGGAAATGCTGTCCAAAAGTTCACAATGCCAGTAAGTAAACAAGGCTAATTTGACCTCCTTTCTTACACTAGTTAGAATGAAAGAAAGAATGATTAGTAAGAAAGAACTCTACATTTTTAACCATTTATTTGCTATAGTTCTGAAGTAGCTTAGTTAAGAAACTATCTACTTTTTAATACAAATTGGTATAAAGTAAATGAACAAAAATCGACATGAAGGATCATTAGTGAAATGCATCTGTTCTCATTGTCAATATGTACTCATGAATATCAACATTTGTTACAAATACCATTTTGAGAAGAAATAACATTGTTTTGAAAGTAAAAATTTGATTTTGCAGGAGAATTCACACTTTAGTAATGATCAGTCTGCTGAAAATTGGAAAAAAAATGTCAAGAAAACCCAGAGAGAGAGGTCAGCATGCAGCCATGGGTACGAACGGGAGAGTGTAATGTCTTAAAAAGGTGAGAGGTGGGGTTTTTTTTTTCGAAATCCCAACATGCAACAGTAAGACATCTCTTATTACAAGTGATTTCACACGTTAGGAAGGATCAGTCTGCTGAAAATTGCGAAAATGACAAGAAAACCCCAGAGAGAGAGGTCAGCATACGCCAATGGGTACGCCCGGGAGAGTGGAATGTCGTGAAAACGTGAGGGGCGTTTTTTTTTTGTCGAAATCAACGTCCGTCGGCACAGAGGGGCGACTACCGAGGCCGGGCACAGAGGGACCCGGTCAAAAATCAGTGGCCCGGGGCCAGAGTGTGGTTTGTGTGTACCCACTGGTACACGGTTGTGAATATTTTTTGCAAAAGTGGTAAAAAAGGCGAAAAGTGTGTAAAAAAGCTCACGGGGCGATCGAGTGGGGCCACAGTAGTGACATCAGGGGTTCAGAATAGTTCGGGGGCGGCCCTGGCCCGGGACGTGCACGTGTACTGATGGGTACATGCACCGTACCCATCGGTACCAGGGTCAGGCTCTGCTCTCTCACCCTGGCCAGTGTGGGAATTATCAGGCACAGGGGAGGAAAGGCATACAGCAGCACTCTGGGCCATGGGTGGGCCAGTGCGTCTACCCCGAGGGGTGCGTCCACGTCCTTTGGCGAGAAGAACATAGGACAATAGTAGTTTTCGCGTGAGGCGAATAGATCTACGGTTGCCTGTCAGAATCTCATCCATAACATATCCACTATCTGCGGGTGAAGGCGCCAATCTCCGTAGATTGGGTCTTCCCCTCGATAGAAGATCCGCGCCTCTGTTCAGAATGCCCGGAACATGAGTCGCGCGTAACGACAGGAAAACCCGTCTGCTCCACACCAAAAGCTTGTAAGCTAGAGCGTGAAGTTTCGACGAGCATACGCCGCCCTGACGGTTGATATAAGCCACAGCCGTGGTATTGTCGCAACGTACGAGAACATGATGTCCCTGCAGCAGTGTTAATTTAGTTGACTAATAATTTTCGTTATTATTTTCGTCAACGAAATTTTTTCACAGACGAAAACGAGACGATAACTAAATAAAAAACAGTTTTAAATAACGACAACTATGACGAAAATGTATTGACATTTTCGTCAACGAATAAAAACTAGACAGAAATGTAAGGGAGGGACGATTGGGGAAGAGATCCAGTCAGAACTTATTTGCATTTGTGGAAGATGCGCATTCAAATGTTGAAACGTGCTGATCTACCCGGCGGCACACGATTTGGCATGCGCTTGATGCACGTCTCATAAATCGTTAAAAAATGTAAACGTCTGGGAGAAAGAGAAGAGCAGACAAATGGATAGATCTGAATAAGAGTGACGACGCGAAAGAGAGTTTTATTTGGTATGTTTTTCTGTGCGAACACACACACACACAAACACACGCGACCCGAAGAGTGCAGCCCTGCACATAGACAGCTATAGGGGAGAGTGGGGTGATTTGTGCCAGGGGGGAAGTAGATCCACCCCTGGTTTCTGGAAAACCATAGGAGAAATTGGTCATTTGACCACATAATTTTGAAAATCAATCAATTTTACTCATCCTCCAAAGAAGAGAGACACATGGCATGAGTGTAAACTCATTTTAGCTCAAAAACCAATTTTTTTCCTTTCAAAGTAAAATTTCTATGATTAAGGTTTTTTGATTGTAGTGTCTGAACAAGTATAGACACGTTTGAAAACATTTCACATATGTTTTAGTGCTTTAGCATGCTATACAATGAGTATATACAGTTAGCATAAAGTTAGCTCTTAACTGCTGGATCATGCTAGTTTTTCAAACTTGTGGGTCTGGGGTGATTTGTGCCAAAGGGCCTGGGTTGAGTTGTGCCAGAACCAGACCACCTATACCTCCATACTGACAGGGGAATCTGGAGAAGTGAGGAGATGGGTATGCCTCATCATCAGTGTTTGACTTAGGCCTACCTACCATTTGTTTAATTTAGCTAACACTGATTTCAGTTTTGAGTTTGCACTATGTTATTAAAGAGAAGTTTTATTAAGTTTTTAAGTGGCCTAAATCACAGGATGTTTAGAAATTAGCCTAGTCACTTTATTCTTATATGCTACATAATTGACAGACAGCATTCTATGTCAAAAGGCATCTATTGCCACAGCCTTTTTGCCTGAAATGATTCACAAATATCATAAATTGTGTTGCTATGGTGCTCTAAATGGTTGCTAGGGCGTGGCTTGATAGCTTCACAATGATCCTGAGAGACTGATTGGTCGTCTGAGTAAAATGAGCCCACCCTCTTGTCTCTGTGACACTGTGATCCAGAGTTATGTTCAATACAAAATTTACCATATTGGAAAAACGCATGCTATGGTATTCTAACAGTTTAATAGGGTGACAATATCTAAATAAACCTTAAATTAGTAATTTTGTATTGAATTTGTCTTGCTATAGCATTACAGTTCATAACATTAAAATGTTCTGTTTTACTTCAGAAATCACTGGCACAATTTACCCCCAACGTATTCCCCCAAAGGCACAACTTACCCCGCACCAGGGGCAAGTTGTGCCACGAGACCACTTTTTTTCCCAAAAGCTATATTTCTGAAACAATTTATTTCAGATCCAAAGTTATTGTTCTCAGGGATGCACCACATCCTGAAATATATGTACATCCTTAAGTTGAAGGCATTACTGTCATGGCCTCACTTTAAAGTCACTTTGAGTAAAAACTGGCACAACTCACCCCACTTTCCCCTACAGCGCGCAAGGATTGAATTGAGCTCTCTTTCACGTCTGAATGGACAAATACACACAAACTTATGTCTAAATGTCCGTTTTGGAGATTATTCACGTAAACACAGTCGGTTATGTCTTTACAGAGCGTACAGTTGTGAGAATATCAGATGTGCAATTGGATCTGCACACTCGGTCTTAAAGTGACAGTGCGTAATAAACCTAATGCCTTCTGTACACTTAATATTGTTCAAACAACAAAATAAAAAAAGAAAAGCATTCACTGCTCTTTAGTAGCTTTAATAAGGATAAATTATATGTAATTCATACAAATAAATATATCTGCTTGAACGAATAAAGAATGATGTAAGTTAAAGACTGAATAATCATTAATTGAAGAAGAATAAAGACTGTTCTACTTGAGAAGTGTTTTTAAGATATTTTTTTATGTCACAGTGCTAAATCTGTGTCTGTATTGCATGTTCAAACTTTACAAATTATTCATATTACAAGGTTAATAGATGTTTTCTACGGGAATATATAATGGGTTTTGGAAATTTTAGAGAAGTTCTAAATTAATGCATTACAATTTAATTAAACCCATTCGATTTTACTCTACTAAATCTACTGTAGATTTAGTCGACTAAAATCTTATTGTATTTCGTCGACTAAAATGAAAACAATTCAGATGACTAAACTATGACTTAAAGGATAATTCCGGTATTTGACACCTTGAGTCTATATTGTAGTTTGTTTTGGATAAACAAGAGTGGTGGACAACATTTTTTTTGACAATGGTTCCTCTCTCGAGTTTTTGACTATAAAAGAATTGGCCATGGACCCATTTAACATTGGAGTCAATGGGCATGTCCGAAAATGTCATTAACAGCCTTTAACATTAGTTTTCAAAACTGTGCAACTCACCGAGTGATTAGTGATGTTAGTTGATGTTCCAGAAACAAAAAGTGTTGCGAAATACAGTTTCTGTCGTGTTTTATTCGTCATTTTGTAAAATCCCATTGAATTCTGTTGAAGGACTGAGTGCTCGTTAATATAAATGCGCTAACGGAAACGGAAAGGGGGCTTTTTACATTTGGTCGATGTAGTCTTTTTGCTCGCTTCCGTTTCTCATAAGGCTAGCGAGCAGAGCAACTGTGCTCCGGGAGAGTAAGCGAATTCTAACCATATTGAAAGACGTGACCACTGACCAGTGCAATATGAAGTTGAACTCGACTGTGACCGTGAGTATCCCGCGAGACATAAACATCGGTTATCGCCATCAAGTAGTCGGGAGTGTGCTAACGCTTCAGATTCAAATATTGAGCGGAAGTTACACGGTTCTGAAAAATTAGTTCCACTATAGCAAAATAAACGGATTGGAATCATATATTGCGACGATATATTGTTTATAATCATCAACGAACACCACTAACCAATCGGTGAGTTTAACAGTTTTGTAAACGAACATTATTGGCTGTTTTAATGACATTTTCGGACATGACCATTGACTCCAATGTTAAATGGGTCCATGGCCAATTCTATTATAGTCAAAAACTCGAGAGAGGAACCATTGTCAAAAAAATGTTGTCCACCACTCTTGTTCATCCAAAACAAACTACAATATAGACTCAAGGTGTTAAAGGCCATGTTGCAGGTTAACCACCACTGTCGATTAATGGGTACATAAATCACTCAAGATATGTATATCATTTTTAGTCTTCACCGGGAGGAGACCCCGGGGAAGACCTAGGACACGCTGGAGAGACTATGTCTCTCGGCTGGCCTGGGAACGCCTCGGTGTCCCCCCGGAAGAGCTAGAGGAAGTGGCTGGGGAGAGGGAAGTCTGGGCATCTCTGCTTAGACTGCTGCCCCCGCGACCCGGTCCCGGATAAGCGGAAGAAGATGGATGGATGGATGGATTTTTAAAATGCCTCAAAAATGGTCTTAAATACCAGTTTTTTACGTTTTTTGGTATTAACAGGGTTTTTTTCACACAATTCGGTGATGATGTCACGTTGGGGAGAAGTGGAGGAAAGGTATTAGAATTATGGCGACTGACTGGGATGAGTTAGAGATGGCAAGAGCCAACATGTATGATGGCCCACAGCCGTGTAATTTCGAACCTGCCAGACGTGAGAGGGCAAATGAGGAATTGCCAAGAACTGATGGCCGTCAAAGCCAATTAAATGCATGGTCCGAGGAGAATGAGTGGAGAGTTGGTGAAGTGTCCTGGTGAGTTGATATCATTTAGCAACGCAGCAATGAGCACTGGAGCTAGTCTACGAGCAGCAGTGCACAATAACGACACATATTATTTTTTTAATGTCATTGAATAGCACATTGAGTGAAAAATCAACGTTTTCTTTATATCTAGTGGCAATGATCATGACGTAGTTCAGATAAGTACCGGTAACCTTTGTCATAGTGTCGTAGTACTGGTAAACTTTGTCTTTGTCATCTAGAAATAGAAGGCTTCGTGCTAGCTATATGGGCGTTTTTAAGCGTTTCTCCGGTGAAAATGTTGTCGCAAACGTAGCCACCGCGTGTCTGTCGCTGTGTTTGGCAGGTGCTTGTGTGGGCGATGCCGTCCCATGGAAACTGCGTTGAAAAGCTTGTGCAGTAGGGAAAGGAGTGCGTTTTGGTCGCTGGTCGAGGAGCTCACCCCGCGACCAGATGTGACGTGCCTCACTCAGCATCCAGGATTTGAGGCTTGCTGCCTGAATCCGTTTGTGCTGAAGATAGCATACACACATTTCAGGCAGGATCATGGTCCCCCTTCAAGCCAGCACACACGAGTATGTTAATTGTTTGTTTACTTTTTACACGAAGTTTTATGAACCAACTTAAACAGTTATAGGCGACTAGAGATGTGTTGTATAGACAATGATCATGTTTCCAACATACTCATCCCTAGGCAATACCGCTACACTGCATACAGGCAGGCTATACACGCTGGGCATATGGAGTTCTTGGCAGGCATATAAGGAAGCCTCTACCCTCCTGTCTGGTTTCAGCTGTCAGGCAACAATTTCATAGTGGTGACGAGACCTATCATGGCTTTCAATGGCCTCGTTTGGAAGAAAATGAATAAAAACCATATTGGCATGTACAACATTAATAAAATTACATATTTTTCAGTTCAAGATTTAAGTCATGCTTGTTCTGTTGTGATCACTTAACCGCCCTTGAAATGGAACAAAACACAGAACACGTGAATTCCAATAAAAACAGTTTATTAGTTTATCCCATGTAATAAGAATACATTACAGAAGAGAGAGACCAGTTGGAAGTCCTGATAAAATAAACAAATCTGAAAAGACTCAAGGGTTAGGCATAAAAAAAAAAAAAAAATCACCATAAAATTACCTTGCAATAGTGTGTTCTTACCTGCGGGTCAGCTGATTTGCTCTCTCTCACACACATACACACAAATACATGCATACATGCATGCAGTGATATAAGCACATAGAGCAGACACATAGTGACCCAAGACAAAAGCGCACACCAGGTACAATGATTGGTAAATTATGTTGTTAATCTAAATTAGATAAAAGAAATTTCATGCAAACAAAAGAAAAAGAAAACCACAGCAAACAGACAGAGCCCAAAACATGCAGCATGCAGAACCCCTTGTAAAACCACATGGAGCACACAGAGTAGGCACAACAGCAGCTACCATTAATGGTTCTTACAAAGACAAAAAGGGATGATCTTGTGCAAACAAAACAATAAATAGCACACAAAGACAAAACATGCAGCATGCAGAAAACCACCACCAAATGAACAGACAGGAAGGAATAAAACTACTACAACTAAAACAACAAAAATAAATACTTACAACTAAATGATTGGACCTGTCTGGGAAAAAAAAAACAATTAATACAAATGTTAATTAGGTTTGTTGAAGCGTGACTGCTGGGCTAGATAGAGGCTGATGGCCTCCTCCTTAGGAATTTGTTCGAATGATTTGGCGATGGGGGCGGGTGCACAGGCTGACAGATTGGCGCTAACCTCTTGAAGAGCCTTTGGTGATTGTGTGTAGCTCTGCTGAAGGGCCTCGATTAATGATGTTGCATAACCTGCAGACATATAATAATAATGATAAAATACTGTATAAAGATTGCTGTCACTGATCAGATGTCTCATTCGCCATGTCAAAATATGATACAACTGCATGACACGGCTTACCGTATGAGGCCTTCTCTTTGATCGGACGCACTACATAGGCACCTTTTCTAAAACGTGGGTATCGCACGCAAAACTTCTCCGCTCCATCGCTTCTTCGTGCGGTCTCTCTGTTTGCTTTGAAGTTGTAATGTAGTGCCGCTAAGAGAAGCCTACAGAATAACAAATTTGAAAACACCTTTGAAACAAAATCTTGTGCATGTATGATAAAATACTGCATTATGTATTCCATTGCATAGCACTGACCTGCTATAAATGCCCAGGTATGAGAATCCAGTGTGCTTGGGCGCGAAGTGTAGGATGAGGGAGTGGAAGGCTTCAAGGGAGAAAGTCTGGTGCTGTGGAGACCAGCTGTCTCACATCCTTCATAAAGGACGTCTTTGTGACAATACTTTCCAGCTTTATTGCTCCCATTGAGCCTGCAAAGACCTAGATATGTAGGCAGACAGACACACAGACAGATAGAGAGATAGATAGACAGACATATTTTTGTTTTCAATTAAAACACACATGAGATTATCCTGCATAGGAATTATAGAGCATGCATAATACTACATACTGTGTACTGTACCTGGTTCCAGCCACTCTTTGTCACGTTGATCCCCCTCAGAGGGGGATGAGCGCAACTGGAAAAGGCAGGGGTGTCATGGTCGTGGATGTCCTGGATATGATTGACCAAGCTTCTCCATTTGGCCTCTATCACAGCTGGGTTGCCATCTGGGGTTGAGGCTGCAGTCCAGTAAAGATGGTTTACTATAGCTGGCCTCCACAACTGCAGCTGGTCACACTGCCTGTCTTTTGAGGCTGTATCCAAGGCCTTCCCCAGACCTGGTTTAGACAAATGGTATTAATTGAAATGCAATAACAAAAACTGCTTCAAGGTTCCAACAATGGATACATACTTTTCCCAACGTGCCACGTTCTCTCACCCATTTGGCAACCTAAAAAGTAGAAAGCAAACTTTGTGGATGCTTGCACTGTCTGGCCCTCAGTGCATCAGCAAAAGTTCTAACATCCAACCTCAGTGCAATTCATAAATCTACATTCTACATCTATATTGTATTTACCTGGCGATGTCTGTCTGTAATAAGGGTTGACAAATGCAGGTCCTGCCTCCTCAGCAAGCTGATGCTGCGCTTGAGCCCCTCAAGCTCACACCAAGAGCTGTTGGGGACCTCTGAGCTCTGCAACATGACATAAGTGTAAGTGTAGAATGTTTGTGGTGGCATGAAGGAACCAGAGGGTTGCTGGTCCAAACATTATAATACACTGTACAGGATTCAAAGTTAGGAAAGACATGATAAAGACCTATGCATGGTTGTACTAGTGGAAAAGTACTATATAAGTTGCAGTCCACAGACTTAATTTCTTTGTCGTATAACATCAGGCTTACCTGAACAAGTTGCACATCCACCACCTTGTTCACTCTCTCCTCTATCAATGAGTATGAGCCGTACTTTGCAGAGTGCCCTGGAGAATCTGACCTGGGGATAAATACAAATTTGAATTATGTTTCAAGTTTTTATTAACCAGTGTCTGTAAAGACAATCCACCATGCCAAGTGCAATATAGAATCCAGGTTGTATGTAAAATTAAGTAATGCCATAAACAATTCTGCTTTACCTGCAGTCACCAGCAACAACTAGGCCTCCATCCATTGCCCTGAGGTCACTCAGATTCTTGGCCTGATCGTTCTGCCAGGCCTGAATGATGACAGGGATCGTGTAATGGCGCTGATGGCGAAAGTAGGTGCTCACGCTGATGCACTGAAGGCCAAACAGGGTCATCATTCGCAATGTCTGGGAGGCCAAACATCCAGTAAAATGAATGGCCCCACTTAAAAGAAGGTTGCAGGCTGGCATATTCCTGTGTAGGATCGGCTGGTTTTGCCAGAAACGCTGGTAACCACATGATGTACAGACCTAGACATGTTTAAAAAAAATTAAAAAATAAACAGTACATCAGGATTTAATATAGAGTAAGTACTGTACACTACTGGTCAAACGTTTCTTGTTTTCAATGGAAACACACATGAGATTACCCTGCATAGGAAATATAGCAAGCAGAACATGATGACATTGTCAGAGTAAGAAATAATGATTTTAATCTAAATTTTGTGAACAAAACCCTACCTGCTCTATTTTAATAAATGTTCCTCCCTGCTGCACGATTTTTACTATCACACTTCTCACAACAGGCCGGGCAGATGGCAAACAGTGCCATGAGTTCCGCTTTGCAAACAATGAATTTATCAATACCACTAAATGGGGAAAAAAGGAGGAGGAGGAGGAGGGGGGAGTCATTCAAACTACCAGATACACAAAAATGAAAATTCAAAGTTGGTCTATGTTGGTTTTAAATTATCTCACTTTTGGTGGGGGGGTGACAAGTTTGAGATGGCTCCTCCTCACACAATTCCTCCTCATCCTCGTCAGACATCTGGTCTTCTGGCACCCATGATGAATCACTGATGATGACAGAGGGATCCTCTTCTTCATCAGTTTGTTCAGGACTAGTGAGGGGGGTGGAAGTTTTCATCCTGAAAGTCGTTTGAGTCCCCACACTGACCATCTTGGGCTTTAGGTTCACCTGCACAGCTGTGGCAGAGGCAGTAAACATAACCACACATATGACAATCATGGCAAATCTAAGAGGTTATGTTTTGGTGTAGGCTATGTTTTAATTTCATCAACGTGTCTGGAAATGTCCTGCATGCATAGAACTTGGCAACGTATGTTTTAGACAGCATATCAACCACTCAAACATTGAATCATACCAGAAATACCCAAGATTTACCGTGAGACATTCCAGGGGGCTTCAAATAATGTTGTGTCCCTGTGTCACAAGTGGAGGAGGAAGGCAGGGGGTCATCTATCGTAGCAGCACCGACTGTCACGGGACGGGGGAATCAAAGACGGCAGGCAGAGTTGAAGGATCCAAATGCAGGGAGATTTAAATGAAAATAAACAAACATAACTTACTTGAAGAACTAAATAACACTGAGAAAAACAAAGAAACCACGGGGAACTGGAGACACCTGCATGGCATGAAACAACATGAAACAACGACCGACAGAGAACCAGAGAAAACAAGGACTATTTAAACAAAAGGGGGTAACGAGCTTAACGAGGGAAAATGACACACCTGGAGCAGACTAATGAAAATGTAAAAGACTACAAAACTACAACCTGGCCACAGGAAACAGGACACAGGAAAGAATACAGAAACTAGACACAAAGAAACTACAACATAAAAGTCCCACAGAGCACAAGACACAGAAGCAGATCTGACATTACCCCCCCTCAAAGGAGTGGCTTCCAGACACTCCACAACTAGTCTTGGAGGGAGGTGAAGTGGAGGAGGAACCGGGGGAGGGATGGCGGGTCAGGAACGCAGAGTGGAAGCAGGATGGAGATAGCCCTTCGGTCGGCCAGGGCGGAGACTTTCCCTCGGGCGGCCAGGGCGGAGACTCTCCCTCGGGCGGCCAGGCTCAGGAACAGCAGCAGACACCGGCTCAGGAACAGCAGCAGACACCGGCCCAGGAACAGCAGCAGACACCGGCCCAGGAACAGCAGCAGACACCGGCCCAGGAACAGCAGCAGACACCGGCCCAGGAACAGCAGCAGACACCGGCCCAGGATCGGCTGTGCAGGCGACCGGCCCAGGATCGGCTGTGCAGGCGACCGGCCCAGGATCGGCTGTGCAGGCGACCGGCCCAGGATCGGCTGTGCAGGCGACCGGCCCAGGATCGGCTGTGCAGGCGACCGGCCCAGGATCGGCTGTGCAGGCGACCGGCCCAGGATCGGCTGTGCAGGCGACCGGCCCAGGATCGGCTGTGCAGGCGACCGGCCCAGGATCGGCTGTGCAGGCGACCGGCCCAGGATCGGCTGTGCAGGCGACAGGCCCAGGATCGGCTGTGCAGGCGACCGGCCCAGGATCGGCTGTGCAGGCGACCGGCCCAGGATCGGCTGTGCAGGCGACCGGCCCAGGATCGGCTGTGCAGGCGACCGGCCCAGGATCGGCTGTGCAGGCGACCGGCCCAGGATCGGCTGTGCAGGCGACCGGCCCTGGATCGGCTGTGCAGGCGACCGGCCCTGGATCGGCTGTGCAGGCGACCGGCCCTGGATCGGCTGTGCAGGCGACCGGCCCTGGATCGGCTGTGCAGGCGACCGGCCCTGGATCGGCTGTGCAGGCGACCGGCTCTGGATCGGCTGACGTGACGTGCACGGGCTCTGGATCGGCAGACGTGACGTGCACGGGCTCTGGATCGGCAGACGTGACGTGCACGGGCTCTGGATCGGCAGACGTGACGTGCACGGGCTCTGGATCGGCAGACGTGACGTGCACGGGCTCTGGATCGGCAGACGTGACGTGCACGGGCTCTGGATCGGCAGACGTGACGTGCACGGGCTCTGGATCGGCAGACGTGACGTGCACGGGCTCTGGATCGGCAGACGTGACGTGCACGGGCTCTGGATCGGCAGACGTGACGTGCACGGGCTCTGGATCGGCAGACGTGACGTGCACGGGCTCTGGATCGGCAGACGTGACGTGCACGGGCTCTGGATCGGCAGGACGTGACGTGCACGGGCTCTGGATCGGCAGACGTGACGTGCACGGGCTCTGGATCGGCAGACGTGACGTGCACGGGCTCTGGATCGGCAGACGTGACGTGCACGGGCTCTGGATCGGCAGACGTGACGTGCACGGGCTCTGGATCGGCAGACGTGACGAAGAGAACGGTCTCAGACTCTGGAACGCCGGCGGCCACCCTGTCTGAAACCCCCAGACTTGACCCCACCGCAGAGAAGCCAGCTACTCGCACCGAACAAAGTGCAGACACTTCCAGGCTCGACGCCAGTCTCAAATACCCATGGACCACCCTAATGTCCTCACCGTCCATAATCATGGCTACTGGGAACTCTGACTTGGTGGCCATGACAGCTGGAAGTTCTGGCCTGGCTGCCATGACAGGACGAGATTCTGGGGTGAGCTCTGCTGTGGGAATGTCGTGTTCCTCCTCCGTGACTCCCACAGTAAGTGCAGAGCCGCTCAACTGCAGTGCAAGATAGATGTAATACTCCAGTGTCCAGTTAAGATCCCAAAATGGCATGAGTGAGCTGAGCGGTTCAGACAGCCCTCCCCGAAAGAATATCATGAGGCATTCCTTGCTCATGTTGCTCAAATTAGCCAACTCAAAATCCAGAGCATAATCCTCAACACAGCGATCTCCTTGACGGAGACGGGTAATTCTCCCTGCTGGATCCATTATGGTCGGTCGTTCTGTCACGGGACGGGGGAATCAAAGACGGCAGGCAGAGTTGAAGGATCCAAATGCAGGGAGATTTAAATGAAAATAAACAAACATAACTTACTTGAAGAACTAAATAACACTGAGAAAAACAAAGAAACCACGGGGAACTGGAGACACCTGCATGGCATGAAACAACGACCGACAGAGAACCAGAGAAAACAAGGACTATTTAAACAAAAGGGGGTAACGAGCTTAACGAGGGAAAATGACACACCTGGAGCAGACTAATGAAAATGTAAAAGACTACAAAACTACAACCTGGCCACAGGAAACAGGACACAGGAAAGAATACAGAAACTAGACACAAAGAAACTACAACATAAAAGTCCCACAGAGCACAAGACACAGAAGCAGATCTGACACCGACACTGTCCGCGGTCTCCTGCGTCGAGGCACCTGTCAACATCTTGCGCAAAGAAATCCAAAATGGTCAGCAACACGATCACGGTTAAATACATGTAAAAGAAAACCGCAATAGTCTATTTCCATCCACTTTAAATCAAGCAGCTAAATCAAACACACACACGGTTGTGGAAGTCGCTTGATTATCACCAGTGATCCAAACACTAACTTTAGCCAAGGCGCTGTATAGCTAAATATCTAACAGTATATTTAGATATCTAACAATATCTAAATATCTAACAGAACTCCAAAATTATCGGAGTTCTATCAATTAACACTAATCATAAAATTTCATTATACGCAGACGATATACTACTATTTTTACAAAATCCTAAAACATCACTTACAGAAATAATCAAACTCATCAATGAATATTCTATCATATCAGACTACTCCATAAATTGGACGAAATCAACAATTTTACCCCTGAACATGAAACCGCATGACAGAAGCATACAAGATACACCATTTAAAATTAATAATATTACATACTTAGGAATAAACATATCTCAGAACCTCTCTGAATTGTTTAGCCTCAATTTCAATCCACTGTTGAAAACGATAGAAGATGATTTAACTCGATGGATGAACCTACCGCTTTCCATTATAGGTCGTATTGCAACAGTAAAAATGTGTATTCTACCAAAACTTCTTTATCTATTCACTATGACTCCGGTACAACCAACTAAGAAATGGTTTACATCATTAAATCAAATAATCAACAAATTCTACTGGAAAAAAAAGAACCCTAAAATTAGCTTACAAACACTTCAAAAAGATAAAGCTCAAGGTGGTCTAGCAGCACCAAATTTTCAGCACTATTACTTAGCATCCCAACTACAATACTTTTGCAAATGGATCAAAGGGGACAACTCCCAAAACACATGGCTAGAGTTAGAACAAACAGAATGCAAAGAAATAACCATATCTGATCTCCCATCCATCACAAAAAAAATCAAACAGAACAATCTTTTTAAGAATGTAATGATTAAAACAACTCTCACTGCTTGGTGGCAAATTAATACATTGACAAAACATGAACTGATACCACACATTAACTCACCTATATGGCATAATCCTGATTTTACTATCAATAAAACTCCGCTTAACAATACTAAATGGAAAGAGAAAGGTATTACACATCTACATCACCTGTTTACTGGCAACACCTTCGCTACATTTATAGAATTAATACAGAAATTTAACTTAGGAAAAGAACAATATTACTATTACTTACAAATCAGGAATTCTATTAAAACCACAATCGGAAACAAAGACATTGCACAACCTCCCCCAATTCTAAAAAATATCACCACAATTAGTAATTCATCAAAAACACTTAGTAAATTATACACCTTAATATCATCTATAGATTTTAATACAATAGTAGTACCAGTTAAACAATGGGAAAAAGATCTCAATATCAACACAAATGACGAATTCTGGAAAACAATTTGCAGAAACACTTTTATCATTAGTACAAACATAAACATCCAGTTAATTCAGTATAAAATTATACACAGAACACACATAACACAGCGTAAGATGTTTAAGATGGGACTAGTAACATCCGATAGTTGTACTAACTGCAGTGTAAATACACCAGACACTTTCCTTCATGCATTCTGGCTATGCCCACCAGGGGCCTGTTTCAGAAAGGAGGTTAAGTGAAAACTCGGAGTATGTTAACCCTGAAATGAGGGAAACTCTGGGTTTTCCGTTTCAGAATGGGAGGCATATCAAACCCGAGAAAGCAGAGTAAGTCAAGCCCGTTTCTGAAAGAGGGGTAACTTATACTTAGAGTCAGTTACCATGGCAACTTACTCTGTGAACCTAACCTGGTCGGGAGCAGGTTTTCTTCGGTAAACCCAGAGTTTCTTGCGGTCTCCTCCCCTTTTTTAAAGAGGAAGCGGTGTTTGAACACTTCATTCATTCTTTCTGTACATTTATTTATTGCTGTTTTTTCCGCTGTTTTAAAAAAGAAATTAATAAGATGAAGTATATATAACTCCTTAAAATGGCAACTGAAAATACAGTACATTAGAGTTACATCATGTAGTTCTAAACAAATTCTACAGAATTAAACTGTGGCATTTACTGAAAATCACTTGGGGGATAAGAATGTCCTTTTATACTTAGATATAAACTTCGATTCTATAGGCTACGCCACATACAAATGTGAATGTGTAGATTGTCTGATGTGTAGACACATAATATTAACATTACCCTGTAGGCCTCTCTGTGGCAGCAGAAACTGTTTCTTCATCCCCATCATCCTGTGAAGATGAGCATGTGTACACTTTATAACACTATTTGTCATCATTTCTGGTGTATTGAGTAGGCAACTTACAACTGTCTGGGGTTCTGTTGGGACAGGACGCTCCAAAAGACAGATATTAGTCTCTAGATAGATATTAGTCCCAATAGATATCAGAATCTATTGGGACCAACGAAAAACCCAACCCAAAGTAAAATGGAAATGTAAATGGAAATATCAAAAATACCCTATAAAAAATAACACATAGACCTCTTACATTTTATGAAGGCCCTTGGATCTCCGGGAGTGACCGGCTCTGATGAAGGATTCCTCAGCCAAAAATGCTGCTGCACTGCTAGACACTGGATGCTATTTAGATATTTAATATGTCAAATGTTTGTAAAGTCAGATAGCCTACACCCATGATATGCTCAAGCCTTACCTGATTGAATTATGTTTTTATTTTATTTTTATTTTCAGCTGCTGCCACATTCTTTTAATGCCTGCAGGATTGCACATAGCCTTCATGAAAATTAAAATGAGGTTGAATAACTGTTGTTCCAGTTTCACCTCTGATATAACAGTTACTCTAAAATAGTTATTTATTACTAACTACAAATGACATTTTCAACAGTGTAATTAGATTAATGTAATAATTACTATCTTTAGAAAGTATTGGTCTACTTATTATTAATTACTAAGTCCCATATCAACCTCAACCACTTGAACAATACAATGAGGAGAGACAAGAAACTGCACTTTTAATGCTTTCAAAATGAACAATATACAATTGCATGAATTATTCTTGAATTGACCAAAGTGTGTAGAGGGAGAAGGTTACATTCAAAATATACCTTTTAAAAATGTATGTTAAATCCACTATTGTTTTATACAGAATTGTTCTATAGTCTATGCAGTACCCTATTTAATGTAATTACATCAGATTTTATTTGAAATTACAGAAGAATTAAGAGTAATCCCTTTAATTAAATTACATTTAGATTACTTAGTAATTAATTACACCCAACACTGTATATGTCACGTTTATCATGGACTTTCTGTTTGTTTTCATCATCATTAGTTCATTTCCATCACCTGTCTAGTTTATCAGTTAATCATCCTTCATTGTCATCACCTGTTGTACCCTCGTCATCCTCTGTGTATTTAAGTTCCTGTCTTTCACCTTTCAGTTGTCGGTCAATGTTTATGTTACTGTGTGTTGAGTGTGTTACCCGTCTGCCTGTACCAGTTGTGTGAGTTTGTTGTAGTAAATGCTTGAATTGGAACTATTGTGCCTCTGCCTGTCTTCATCCGCACCATACTCGTGACAGATTGACCGACCAAGACAGTATGGATCTTCCAGCCGTCCAGATCCTTCTCCTTTCCCAGGAGGATCAGGTCTCTCGAGGCCCACACACAGAGGTATTTGGACTTGGTACCTTTGGTACATTATGATGATATCAGCCTCTGTATGTTCTT
>JARPMJ010009402.1:0-27305 GCA_033366665.1 Phoxinus dragarum | reverse complement strand
GGGGACACTTCGGCCAGCATTTATATTCCGTAGATCATATTTGGACTACTATATGGTTGATGAAACATCAAAATGGAGTCAATGAGCATGTACAGAAAGTTCAAGATCAAGGACTCTTTGGCCAGAAATTTGTTCAATAGGAAAAATATGGACTTCTGGCTGAGGAAACATCAAAAGCAGTCTATGAGTATATAAACTTCAGAACCGAGGACTCTTTGGCCAGAAATTTGTTTAGAAGGTCAAATCGGGAGTCTAAGAGTATTCATAAAAAGATAAAGATCAAGGACACTTTGGCCAGAAATATGTTCAAAAGGTCAAATTTTTGACTACTTTATGGCTGATGAAATATCCGAAGAAATCAATGAGCATGTACAGAAAGTTCAAGATCAAGGACTCTTTGGCCAGAATTATGTTCTAAAGGTCAAATATGCACTTCTGTATGGCTGATGTAACATCAGAAGTAATATAAAAAATGTATATAAATTTACCCTTTGATGACCTTTTCGCCTAAAAAATGTTCAATTGGTCAAGTTTGGACTACTGTCTGACTGATGAACCATCCGAAAGAGTCAATGCGCATGTATAGAAAGTGGAAGTTTGGGGACACTTCGGCCAGCATTTATATTCCGTAGATCATATTTGGACTACTATATGGTTTGATGAAACATCAAAATGGAGTCAATGAGCATGTACAGAAAGTTCAAGATCAAGGACTCTTTGGCCAGAAATTTGTTCAATAGGAAAAAATATGGACTTCTGGCTGAGGGAAACATCAAAAGCAGTCTATGAGTATATAAACTTCAGAACCGAGGACTCTTTGGCCAGAAATTTGTTTAGTAGGTCAAATATGGACTATTGTGTGGTCAAAGTAACATTATTAGTATGCTATGAGAATACATAGTATGTTACCCTTTGATGACTAATTGGTCAGAAAAGTGGTCAATAGGACAAATTTGGCTGATGAAATTGACTATAAAATGGTCGAGGTAACATTATCAGAAGACTATGAGAATGCATAGTATGTTAGCCTTTGATGACTCTTTGGCCAGAAAAAAGTTCAATTGAAAAAAATAAAGACCACTGTCTGGCTGATGATACATCAAAAGCAGACTATGAGTATGTACAATTAAAGTTCCAGGACACTTTGGCCAGATATTTGTTCAATAGATCAAATTTGCCTGGTCTGGCTGATGAAACATTACAAGTAGTCTATGAGAATCTAACATTAAAGTTACAGGACACTTTGGCCATAAAAATGTTAAATCGGTCAATTTTGCAAAACTGTATGGCTGATGAAACATCAGAAGGAGTCTAAAAGTATGTTAAAAATGTAAAAGTTCAAGGATTATTTGGCTTAAAGCTTTCATTAGGTAAAATTTGAACTATCAGTCTCTCTGATTTAACATTAGAGGAGACTATGAGCATGTATAAAATGTTCAAGATCAAAGACACTTTGTCCAGAAATATGTTCTTTAGTTTAAATATAGATAACTATTTTGTCAATGTAACATTCTCATATGTCTTCTAGTATGTATAGAAAGTAAAGGTTCCAAGACGCTTTGGCCAGAAATATGTGCAACATGTGAAATATAGACAATTGACTCATGAGAATCGGGAGTCTAAGAATATTCATGAAAAGATAAAGATCAAGGACACTTTGGCCAGAAATATGTTCAAAAGGTCAAATTTTTGACTACTTTATGGCTGATGAAATATCCAAGAAATCAATGAGCATGTACAGAAAGTTCAAAATCAAGGACTCTTTGGCCAGAAATTTGTTCAATAGGAAAAATATGGACTTCTGGCTGAGGAAACATCAAAAGCAGTCTATGAGTATATAAACTTCAGAACCGAGGACTCTTTGGCCAGAAATTTGTTTAGTAGGTCAAATATGGACTATTGTGTGGTCAAAGTAACATTATTAGTATGCTATGAGAATACATAGTATGTTACCCTTTGATGACTAATTGGTCAGAAAAAAGTTCAATTGGAAAAATAAAGACCACTGTCTGGCTGATGATACATCAAAAGCAGACTATGAGTATGTACAATTAAAGTTCCAGGACACTTTGGCCAGATATTTGTTCAATAGATCAAATTTGCCTGGTCTGGCTGATGAAACATTACAAGTAGTCTATGAGAATCTAACATTAAAGTTACAGGACACTTTGGCCAAAAAATGTTAAATCGGTCAATTTTGCAAAACTGTATGGCTGATGAAACATCAGAGGGAGTTTAAAAGTATGTTAAAAATGTAAAAGTTAAAGGAATATTTGGCTTAAAGCTTTCATCAGGTAAAATTTGAACTAACAGTCTCTCTGATTTAACATTAGAGGAGACTATGAGCATGTATAAAATGTTCAAGATCAAAGACACTTTGGCCAGAAATATGTTCTTTAGTTTAAATATAGATAACTATTTGGTCGATGTAACATTCTCAGATGTCTTCTAGTATGTATAGAAAGTAAAGGTTCCAAGACGCTTTGGCCAGAAATATGTGCAATACGTGAAATATAGACAATTGTCTCATGAAGAATCGGGAGTCTAAGAGTATTCATAAAAAGATAAAGATCAAGGACACTTTGGCCAGAAATGTGTTCTAAAGGTAAAATATGGACTTCTGGCTGAGGAAATTTCAAAAGCAGTCTATGAGTATATAAACTTCAGAACCGAGGACTCTTTGGCCAGAAATTTGTTTAGAAGGTCAAATCGGGAGTCTAAGAGTATTCATAAAAAGACAAAGATCAAGGACACTTTGGCCAGAAATTTGTTCAATAGGAAAAATATGGACTTCTGGCTGAGGAAACATCAAAAGCAGTCTATGAGTATATAAACTTCAGAACCGAGGACTCTTTGGCCAGAAATTTGTTTAGTAGGTCAAATATGGACTATTGTGTGGTCAAAGTAACATTATTAGTATGCTATGAGAATACATAGTATGTTACCCTTTGATGACTAATTGGTCAGAAAAGTGTTCAATAGGACAAATTTGGCTGATGAAATTGACTATAATATTGGTCGAGGTAACATTATCAGAATACTATGAGAATGCATAGTATGTTAGCCTTTGATGACTCTTTGGTCAGAAAAAAGTTCAATTGGAAAAATAAAGACCACTGTCTGTCTGATGATACATCAAAAGCAGACTATGAGTATGTACAATTAAAGTTCCAGGACACTTTGGCCAGATATTTGTTCAATAGATCAAATTTGCCTGGTCTGGCTGATGAAACATTAGAAGTAGTCTATGAGAATCTAACATTAAAGTTACAGGACACTTTGGCCAAAAAATGTTAAATCGGTCAATTTTGCAAAACTGTATGGCTGATGAAACATCAGAAGGAGTTTAAAAGTATGTTAAAAATGTAAAAGTTCAAGGAATATTTGGCTTAAAGCTTTCATTAGGTAAAATTTGAACTAACAGTCTCTCTGATTTAACATTAGAGGAGACAATGAGCATGTATAAAATGTTCAAGATCAAAGACACTTTGGCCAAAAATATGTTCTGTAGTTTAAATATAGATAACTATTTGGTCGATGTAACATTCTCATATGTCTTCTAGTATGTATAGAAAGTAAAGGTTCCAAGACGCTTTGGCCAGAAAATATGTGCAATACGTGAAATATAGACAATTGTCTCATGAAGAATCGGGAGTCTAAGAATATTCATAAAAAAGATAAAGATCAAGGACACTTTGGCCAGAAATATGTTCAAAAGGTCAAATTTTTGACTACTTTATGGCTGATGAAATATCCGAAGAAATCAATGAGCATGTACAGAAAGTTCAAAATCAAGGACTCTTTGGCCAGAAATATGTTCTAAAGGTCAAATATAAACTTCTGTATGGCTGATGTAACATCAGAAGTAATAAATAAAAATGTATATAAATTTACCCTTTGATGACCTTTTTGCCTAAAAAATGTTCAATGGGTCAAGTTTGGACTACTGTCTGACTGATGAACCATCCGAAAGAGTCAATGCGCATGTATAGAAAGTGGAAGTTTGGGGACACTTCGGCCAGCATTTATATTCCGTAGATCATATTTGCACTACTATATGGTTGATGAAACATCAAAATGGAGTCAATGAGCATGTACAGAAAGTTCAAGATCAAGGACTCTTTTGCCAGAAATTTGTTCAATAGGAAAAATATGGACTTTTGGCTGAGGAAACATCAAAAGCATTCTATGAGTATATAAACTTCAGAACCGAGGACTCTTTGGCCAGAAATGTGTTTAGTAGGTCAAATATGGACTATTGTGTGGTCAAAGTAACATTATTAGTATGCTATGAGAATACATAGTATGTTACCCTTTGATGACTAATTGGTCAGAAAAGTGTTCAATAGGACAAATTTGGCTGATGAAATTGACTATAATATTGGTCGAGGTAACATTATCAGAAGACTATGAGAATGCATAGTATGTTAGCCTTTGATGACTCTTTGTCCAGAAAAAAGTTCAATTGGAAAAATAAAGACCACTGTCTGGCTGATGATACATCAAAAGCAGACTATGAGTATGTACAATTAAAGTTCCAGGACACTTTGGCCAGATATTTGTTCAATAGATCAAATTTGCCTGGTCTGGCTGATGAAACATTACAAGTAGTCTATGAGAATCTAACATTAAAGTTACAGGACACTTTGGGCCATAAAAATATTAAATCGGTCAATTTTGAAAAACTGTATGGCTGATGAAACATCAGAAGGAGTCTAAAAGTATGTTAAAAATGTAAAAGTTCAAGGATTATTTGGTTTAAAGCTTTCATTAGGTAAAATTTGAACTATCAGTGTCTCTGATTTAACATTAGAGGAGCCTATGAGCATGTATAAAATGTTCAAGATCAAAGACACTTTGGCCAGAAATATGTTCTTTAGTTTAAATATAGATAACTATTTTGTCAATGTAACATTCTCATATGTCTTCTAGTATGTATAGAAAGTAAAGGTTCCAAGACGCTTTGGCCAGAAATATGTGCAATACGTGAAATATAGACAATTGTCTCATGAAGAATCGGGAGTCTAATAGTATTCATAAAAAGATAAAGATCAAGGACACTTTGGCCAGAAATATGTTCAAAAGGTCAAATTTTTGACTACTTTATGGCTGATGAAATATCCGAAGAAATCAATGAGCATGTACAGAAAGTTCAAGATCAAGGACTCTTTGGCCAGAAATATGTTCTAAAGGTCAATATGCACTTCTGTATGGCTGATGTAACATCAGTAGTAATATATAAAAATGTATATAAATTTACCCTTTGATGACCTTTTCGCCTAAAAAATTTTCAATGGGTCAAGTTTGGACTACTGTCTGACTGATGAACCATCCGAAAGGGTCAATGCGCATGTATAGAAAGTGGAAGTTTGGGGACACTTCGGCCAGCATTTATATTCCATAGATCATATTTGGACTACTATATGGTTGAGGAAACATCAAAATGGAGTCAATGAGCATGTATAGAAAGTTCAAGATCAAGGACTCTTTGGCCAGAAATTTGTTCAATAGGAAAAAATATGGACTTCTGGCTGAGGAAACATCAAAAGCAGTCTATGAGTGTGTAAACTTCAGAACCGAGGACTCTTTGGCCAGAAATTTGTTTAGAAGGTCAAATCGGGAGTCTAAGAGTATTCATAAAAAGATAAAGATCAAGGACACTTTGGCCAGAAATATGTTCAAAAGGTCAAATTTTTGACTACTTTATGGCTGATGAAATATCCGAAGAAATCAATGAGCATGTACAGAAAGTTCAAGATCAAGGACTCTTTGGCCAGAATTATGTTCTAAAGGTCAAATATGCACTTCTGTATGGCTGATGTAACATCAGAAGTAATATATAAAAATGTATATAAATTTACCCTTTGATGACCTTTTCGCCTAAAAAATGTTCAATTGGTCAAGTTTGGACTACTGTCTGACTGATGAACCATCCGAAAGAGTCAATGCGCATGTATAGAAAGTGGAAGTTTGGGGACACTTCGGCCAGCATTTATATTCCGTAGATCATATTTGGACTACTATATGGTTGATGAAACATCAAAATGGAGTCAATGAGCATGTACAGAAAGTTCAAGATCAAGGACTCTTTGGCCAGAAATTTGTTCAATAGGAAAAATATGGACTTCTGGCTGAGGAAACATCAAAAGCAGTCTATGAGTATATAAACTTCAGAACCGAGGACTCTTTGGCCAGAAATTTGTTTAGTAGGTCAAATATGGACCTATTGTGTGGTCAAAGTAACATTATTAGTATGCTATAAGAATACGTAGTATGTTACCCTTTGATGACTAATTGGTCAGAAAAGTGTTCAATAGGACAAATTTGGCTGATGAAATTGACTATAAAATGGTCGAGGTAACATTATCAGAAGACTATGAGAATGCATAGTATGTTAGCCTTTGATGACTCTTTGGCCAGAAAAAAGTTCAATTGAAAAAAATAAAGACCACTGTCTGGCTGATGATACATCAAAAGCAGACTATGAGTATGTACAATTAAAGTTCCAGGACACTTTGGCCAGATATTTGTTCAATAGATCAAATTTGCCTGGTCTGGCTGATGAAACATTACAAGTAGTCTATGAGAATCTAACATTAAAGTTACAGGACACTTTGGCCATAAAAATGTTAAATCGGTCAATTTTGCAAAACTGTATGGCTGATGAAACATCAGAAGGAGTCTAAAAGTATGTTAAAAATGTAAAAGTTCAAGGATTATTTGGCTTAAAGCTTTCATTAGGTAAAATTTGAACTATCAGTCTCTCTGATTTAACATTAGAGGAGACTATGAGCATGTATAAAATGTTCAAGATCAAAGACACTTTGTCCAGAAATATGTTCTTTAGTTTAAATATAGATAACTATTTTGTCAATGTAACATTCTCATATGTCTTCTAGTATGTATAGAAAAGTAAAGGTTCCAAGACGCTTTGGCCAGAAATATGTGCAACATGTGAAATATAGACAATTGACTCATGGAGAATCGGGGAGTCTAAGAATATTCATAAAAAGATAAAGATCAAGGACACTTTGGCCAGAAATATGTTCAAAAGGTCAAATTTTTTGACTACTTTATGGCTGATGAAATATCCGAAGAAATCAATGAGCATGTACAGAAAGTTCAAAATCAAGGACTCTTTGGCCAGAAATATGTTCTAAAGGTCAAATATGCACTTCTGTATGGCTGATGTAACATCAGAAGTAATATATAAAAATGTATATAAATTTACCCTTTGATGACCTTTTTGCCTAAAAAATGTTCAATGGGTCAAGTTTGGACTACTGTCTGACTGATGAACCATCCGAAAGAGTCAATGCGCATGTATAGAAAGTGGAAGTTTGGGGACACTTCGGCCAGCATTTATATTCCGTAGATCATATTTGGACTACTATATGGTTGATGAAACATCAAAATGGAGTCAATGAGCATGTACAGAAAGTTCAAGATCAAGGACTCTTTGGCCAGAAATTTGTTCAATAGGAAAAATATGGACTTCTGGCTGAGGAAACATCAAAAGCAGTCTATGAGTATATAAACTTCAGAACCGAGGACTCTTTGGCCAGAAATTTGTTTAGTAGGTCAAATATGGACTATTGTGTGGGTCAAAGTAACATTATTAGTATGCTATGAGAATACATAGTATGTTACCCTTTGATGGACTAATTGGTCAGAAAAGTGTTCAATAGGACAAATTTGGCTGATGAAATTGACTATAAAATGGTCGAGGTAACATTATCAGAAGACTATGAGAATGCATAGTATGTTAGCCTTTGATGACTCTTTGGCCAGAAAAAAGTTCAATTGAAAAAATAAAGACCACTGTCTGGCTGATGATACATCAAAAGCAGACTATGAGTATGTACAATTAAAGTTCCAGGACACTTTGGCCAGATATTTGTTCAATAGATCAAATTTGCCTGGTCTGGCTGATGAAACATTACAAGTAGTCTATGAGAATCTAACATTAAAGTTACAGGACACTTTGGCCATAAAAATGTTAAATCGGTCAATTTTGCAAAACTGTATGGCTGATGAAACATCAGAAGGAGTCCTAAAAAGTATGTTAAAAATGTAAAAGTTCAAGGATTATTTGGCTTAAAGCTTTCATTAGGTAAAATTTGAACTATCAGTCTCTCTGATTTAACATTAGAGGAGACTATGAGCATGTATAAAATGTTCAAGATCAAAGACACTTTGTCCAGAAATATGTTCTTTAGTTTAAATATAGATAACTATTTTGTCAATGTAACATTCTCATATGTCTTCTAGTATGTATAGAAAGTAAAGGTTCCAAGACGCTTTGGCCAGAAATATGTGCAACATGTGAAATATAGACAATTGACTCATGGAGAATCGGAGTCTAAGAATATTCATAAAAAGATAAAGATCAAGGACACTTTGGCCAGAAATATGTTCAAAAGGTCAAATTTTTGACTACTTTATGGCTGATGAAATATCCAAAGAAATCAATGAGCATGTACAGAAAGTTCAAAATCAAGGACTCTTTGGCCAGAAATTTGTTCAATAGGAAAAATATGGACTTCTGGCTGAGGAAACATCAAAAGCAGTCTATGAGTATATAAACTTCAGAACCGAGGACTCTTTGGCCCAGAAATTTGTTTAGTAGGTCAAATATGGACTATTGTGTGGTCAAAGTAACATTATTAGTATGCTATGAGAATACATAGTATGTTACCCTTTGATGACTAATTGGTCAGAAAAAAGTTCAATTGGAAAAATAAAGACCACTGTCTGGCTGATGATACATCAAAAGCAGACTATGAGTATGTACAATTAAAGTTCCAGGACACTTTGGCCAGATATTTGTTCAATAGATCAAATTTGCCTGGTCTGGCTGATGAAACATTAGAAGTAGTCTATGAGAATCTAACATTAAAGTTACAGGACACTTTGGCCAAAAAAATGTTAAATCGGTCAATTTTGCAAAACTGTATGGCTGATGAAACATCAGAGGGAGTTTAAAAGTATGTTAAAAATGTAAAAGTTAAAGGAATATTTGGCTTAAAGCTTTCATCAGGTAAAATTTGAACTAACAGTCTCTCTGATTTAACATTAGAGGAGACTATGAGCATGTATAAAATGTTCAAGATCAAAGACACTTTGGCCAAAAATATGTTCTTTAGTTTAAATATAGATAACTATTTGGTCGATGTAACATTCTCAGATGTCTTCTAGTATGTATAGAAAGTAAAGGTTCCAAGACGCTTTGGCCAGAAATATGTGCAATACGTGAAATATAGACAATTGTCTCATGAAGAATCGGGAGTCTAAGAGTATTCATAAAAAGATAAAGATCAAGGACACTTTGGCCAGAAATTTGTTCTAAAGGTAAAATATGGACTTCTGGCTGAGGAAATTTCAAAAGCAGTCTATGAGTATATAAACTTCAGAACCGAGGACCTCTTTGGCCAGAAATTTGTTTAGAAGGTCAAATCGGGAGTCTAAGAGTATTCATAAAAAGATAAAGATCAAGGACACTTTGGCCAGAAATTTGTTCAATAGGAAAAATATGGACTTTTGGCTGAGGAAACATCAAAAGCAGTCTAAGAGTATATAAACTTCAGAACCGAGGACTCTTTGGCCAGAAATTTGTTTAGTAGGTCAAATATGGACTATTGTGTGGTCAAAGTAACATTATTAGTATGCTATGAGAATACATAGTATGTTACCCTTTGATGACTAATTGGTCAGAAAAGTGTTCAATAGGACAAATTTGGCTGATGAAATTGACTATAATATGGTCGAGGTAACATTATCAGAAGACTATGAGAATGCATAGTATGTTAGCCTTTGATGACTCTTTGGCCAGAAAAAAGTTCAATTGAAAAAATAAAGACCACTGTCTGGCTGATGATACATCAAAAGCAGACTATGAGTGTGTACAATTAAAGTTCCAGGACACTTTGGCCAATATTTGTTCAATAGATCAAATTTGCCTGGTCTGGCTGATGAAACATTACAAGTAGTCTATGAGAAATCTAACATTAAAGTTACAGGACACTATGGCCATAAAATATTAAATCGGTCAATTTTGAAAAACTGTATGGCTGATGAAACATCAGAAGGAGTCCTAAAAGTATGTTAAAAATGTAAAAGTTCAAGGATTATTTGGCTTAAAGCTTTCATTAGGTAAAATTTGAACTATCAGTCTCTCTGATTTAACATTAGAAGACTATGAGCATGTATAAAATGTTCAAGATCAAAGACACTTTGGCCAGAAATATGTTCTTTAGTTTAAATATAGATAACTATTTTGTCAATGTAACATTCTCATATGTCTTCTAGTATGTATAGAAAGTAAAGGTTCCAAGACGCTTTGGCCAGAAATATGTGCAATACGTGAAATATAGACAATTGTCTCATGAAGAATCGGGAGTCTAAGAGTATTCATAAAAAGATAAAGATCAAGGACACTTTGGCCAGAAATATGTTCAAAAGGTCAAATTTTTGACTACTTTATGGCTGATGAAATATCCGAAGAAATCAATGAGCATGTACAGAAAGTTCAAGATCAAGGACTCTTTGGCCAGAAATATGTTCTAAAGGTCAAAATATGCACTTCTGTATGGCTGATGTAACATCAGTAGTAATATATAAAAATGTATATAAATTTACCCTTTGATGACCTTTTCGCCTTAAAAAATTTTCAATGGGTCAAGTTTGGACTACTGTCTGACTGATGAACCATCCGAAAAGGGTCAATGCGCATGTATAGAAAGTGGAAGTTTGGGGGACACTTCGGCCAGCATTTATATTCCATAGATCATATTTGGGACTACTATATGGTTGAGGAAACATCAAAATGGAGTCAATGAGCATGTATAGAAAGTTCAAGATCAAGGACTCTTTGGCCAGAAATTTGTTCAATAGGAAAAATATGGACTTCTGGCTGAGGAAACATCAAAAGCAGTCTATGAGTGTGTAAACTTCAGAACCGAGGACTCTTTGGCCAGAAATTTGTTTAGAAGGTCAAATCGGGAGTCTAAGAGTATTCATAAAAAGATAAAGATCAAGGACACTTTGGCCAGAAATATGTTCAAAAGGTCAAATTTTTGACTACTTTATGGCTGATGAAATATCCGAAGAAATCAATGAGCATGTACAGAAAGTTCAAGATCAAGGACTCTTTGGCCAGAATTATGTTCTAAAGGTCAAATATGCACTTTCTGTATGGCTGATGTAACATCAGAAGTAATATATAAAAATGTATATAAATTTACCCTTTGATGACCTTTTCGCCTAAAAAATGTTCAATTGGTCAAGTTTGGACTACTGTCTGACTGATGAACCATCCGAAAGAGTCAATGCGCATGTATAGAAAGTGGAAGTTTGGGGACACTTCGGCCAGCATTTATATTCCGTAGATCATATTTGGACTACTATATGGTTGATGAAACATCAAAATGGAGTCAATGAGCATGTACAGAAAGTTCAAGATCAAGGACTCTTTGGCCAGAAATTTGTTCAATAGGAAAAATATGGACTTCTGGCTGAGGAAACATCAAAAGCAGTCTATGAGTATATAAACTTCAGAACCGAGGACTCTTTGGCCAGAAATTTGTTTAGTAGGTCAAATATGGACTATTGTGTGGTCAAAGTAACATTATTAGTATGCTATGAGAATACATAGTATGTTACCCTTTGATGACTAATTGGTCAGAAAAGTGTTCAATAGGACAAATTTGGCTGATGAAATTGACTATAAAATGGTCGAGGTAACATTATCAGAAGACTATGAGAATGCATAGTATGTTAGCCTTTGATGACTCTTTGGCCAGAAAAAAGTTCAATTGAAAAAATAAAGACTACTGTCTGGCTGATGATACATCAAAAGCAGACTATGAGTATGTACAATTAAAGTTCCAGGACACTTTGGCCAGATATTTGTTCAATAGATCAAATTTGCCTGGTCTGGCTGATGAAACATTACAAGTAGTCTATGAGAATCTAACATTAAAGTTACAGGACACTTTGGCCATAAAAATGTTAAATCGGTCAATTTTGCAAAACTGTATGGCTGATGAAACATCAGAAGGAGTCTAAAAGTATGTTAAAAATGTAAAAGTTCAAGAATTATTTGGCTTAAAGCTTTCATTAGGTAAAATTTGAACTATCAGTCTCTCTGATTTAACATTAGAGGAGACTATGAGCATGTATAAAATGTTCAAGATCAAAGACACTTTGTCCAGAAATATGTTCTTTAGTTTAAATATAGATAACCTATTTTGTCAATGTAACATTCTCATATGTCTTCTAGTATGTATAGAAAGTAAAGGTTCCAAGATGCTTTGGCCAGAAATATGTGCAACATGTGAAATATAGACAATTGACTCATGGAGAATCGGGAGTCTAAGAATATTCATAAAAAGATAAAGATCAAGGACACTTTGGCCAGAAATATGTTCAAAAGGTCAAATTTTTGACTACTTTATGGCTGATGAAATATCCAAAGAAATCAATGAGCATGTACAGAAAGTTCAAAATCAAGGACTCTTTGGCCAGAAATTTGTTCAATAGGAAAAATATGGACTTCTGGCTGAGGAAACATCAAAAGCAGTCTATGAGTATATAAACTTCAGAACCGAGGACTCTTTGGCCAGAAATTTGTTTAGTAGGTCAAATATGGACTATTGTGTGGTCAAAGTAACATTATTAGTATGCTATGAGAATACATAGTATGTTACCCTTTGATGACTAATTGGTCAGAAAAAAGTTCAATTGGAAAAATAAAGACCACTGTCTGGCTGATGATACATCAAAAGCAGACTATGAGTATGTACAATTAAAGTTCCAGGACACTTTGGCCAGATATTTGTTCAATAGATCAAATTTGCCTGGTCTGGCTGATGAAACATTAGAAGTAGTCTATGAGAATCTAACATTAAAGTTACAGGACACTTTGGCCAAAAAATGTTAAATCGGTCAATTTTGCAAAACTGTATGGCTGATGAAACATCAGAGGGAGTTTAAAAGTATGTTAAAAATGTAAAAGTTAAAGGAATATTTGGCTTAAAGCTTTCATCAGGTAAAATTTGAACTAACAGTCTCTCTGATTTAACATTAGAGGAGACTATGAGCATGTATAAAATGTTCAAGATCAAAGACACTTTGGCCAGAAATATGTTCTTTAGTTTAAATATAGATAACTATTTGGTCGATGTAACATTCTCAGATGTCTTCTAGTATGTATAGAAAGTAAAGGTTCCAAGACGCTTTGGCCAGAAATATGTGCAATACGTGAAATATAGACAATTGTCTCATGAAGAATCGGGAGTCTAAGAGTATTCATAAAAAGATAAAGATCAAGGACACTTTGGCCAGAAATGTGTTCTAAAGGTAAAATATGGACTTCTGGCTGAGGAAATTTCAAAAGCAGTCTATGAGTATATAAACTTCAGAACCGAGGACTCTTTGGCCAGAAATTTGTTTAGAAGGTCAAATCGGGAGTCTAAGAGTATTCATAAAAAGATAAAGATCAAGGACACTTTGGCCAGAAATTTGTTCAATAGGAAAAATATGGACTTCTGGCTGAGGAAACATCAAAAGCAGTCTATGAGTATATAAACTTCAGAACCGAGGACTCTTTGGCCAGAAATTTGTTTAGTAGGTCAAATATGGACTATTGTGTGGTCAAAGTAACATTATTAGTATGCTATGAGAATACATAGTATGTTACCCTTTGATGACTAATTGGTCAGAAAAGTGTTCAATAGGACAAATTTGGCTGATGAAATTGACTATAATATTGGTCGAGGTAACATTATCAGAATACTATGAGAATGCATAGTATGTTAGCCTTTGATGACTCTTTGGTCAGAAAAAAGTTCAATTGGAAAAATAAAGACCACTGTCTGTCTGATGATACATCAAAAGCAGACTATGAGTATGTACAATTAAAGTTCCAGGACACTTTGGCCAGATATTTGTTCAATAGATCAAATTTGCCTGGTCTGGCTGATGAAACATTAGAAGTAGTCTATGAGAATCTAACATTAAAGTTACAGGACACTTTGGCCAAAAAATGTTAAATCGGTCAATTTTGCAAAACTGTATGGCTGATGAAACATCAGAAGGAGTTTAAAAGTATGTTAAAAATGTAAAAGTTCAAGGAATATTTGGCTTAAAGCTTTCATTAGGTAAAATTTGAACTAACAGTCTCTCTGATTTAACATTATGAGGAGACAATGAGCATGTATAAAATGTTCAAGATCAAAGACACTTTGGCCAAAAATATGTTCTGTAGTTTAAATATAGATAACTATTTGGTCGATGTAACATTCTCATATGTCTTCTAGTATGTATAGAAAGTAAAGGTTCCAAGACGCTTTGGCCAGAAATATGTGCAATACGTGAAATATAGACAATTGTCTCATGAAGAATCGGGAGTCTAAGAATATTCATAAAAAGATAAAGATCAAGGACACTTTGGCCAGAAATATGTTCAAAAGGTCAAATTTTTGACTACTTTATGGCTGATGAAATATCCGAAGAAATCAATGAGCATGTACAGAAAGTTCAAAATCAAGGACTCTTTGGCCAGAAATATGTTCTAAAGGTCAAATATAAACTTCTGTATGGCTGATGTAACATCAGAAGTAATAAATAAAAATGTATATAAATTTACCCTTTGATGACCTTTTTGCCTAAAAAATGTTCAATGGGTCAAGTTTGGACTACTGTCTGACTGATGAACCATCCGAAAGAGTCAATGCGCATGTATAGAAAGTGGAAGTTTGGGGACACTTCGGCCAGCATTTATATTCCGTAGATCATATTTGCACTACTATATGGTTGATGAAACATCAAAATGGAGTCAATGAGCATGTACAGAAAGTTCAAGATCAAGGACTCTTTTGCCAGAAATTTGTTCAATAGGAAAAATATGGACTTTTGGCTGAGGAAACATCAAAAGCATTCTATGAGTATATAAACTTCAGAACCGAGGACTCTTTGGCCAGAAATGTGTTTAGTAGGTCAAATATGGACTATTGTGTGGTCAAAGTAACATTATTAGTATGCTATGAGAATACATAGTATGTTACCCTTTGATGACTAATTGGTCAGAAAAGTGTTCAATAGGACAAATTTGGCTGATGAAATTGACTATAATATTGGTCGAGGTAACATTATCAGAAGACTATGAGAATGCATAGTATGTTAGCCTTTGATGACTCTTTGTCCAGAAAAAAGTTCAATTGGAAAAATAAAGACCACTGTCTGGCTGATGATACATCAAAAGCAGACTATGAGTATGTACAATTAAAGTTCCAGGACACTTTGGCCAGATATTTGTTCAATAGATCAAATTTGCCTGGTCTGGCTGATGAAACATTACAAGTAGTCTATGAGAATCTAACATTAAAGTTACAGGACACTTTGGCCATAAAAATATTAAATCGGTCAATTTTGAAAAACTGTATGGCTGATGAAACATCAGAAGGAGTCTAAAAGTATGTTAAAAATGTAAAAGTTCAAGGATTATTTGGTTTAAAGCTTTCATTAGGTAAAATTTGAACTATCAGTGTCTCTGATTTAACATTAGAGGAGACTATGAGCATGTATAAAATGTTCAAGATCAAAGACACTTTGGCCAGAAATATGTTCTTTAGTTTAAATATAGATAACTATTTTGTCAATGTAACATTCTCATATGTCTTCTAGTATGTATAGAAAGTAAAGGTTCCAAGACGCTTTGGCCAGAAATATGTGCAATACGTGAAATATAGACAATTGTCTCATGAAGAATCGGGAGTCTAATAGTATTCATAAAAAGATAAAGATCAAGGACACTTTGGCCAGAAATATGTTCAAAAGGTCAAATTTTTGACTACTTTATGGCTGATGAAATATCCGAAGAAATCAATGAGCATGTACAGAAAGTTCAAGATCAAGGACTCTTTGGCCAGAAATATGTTCTAAAGGTCAAATATGCACTTCTGTATGGCTGATGTAACATCAGTAGTAATATATAAAAATGTATATAAATTTACCCTTTGATGACCTTTTCGCCTAAAAAATTTTCAATGGGTCAAGTTTGGACTACTGTCTGACTGATGAACCATCCGAAAGGGTCAATGCGCATGTATAGAAAGTGGAAGTTTGGGGACACTTCGGCCAGCATTTATATTCCATAGATCATATTTGGACTACTATATGGTTGAGGAAACATCAAAATGGAGTCAATGAGCATGTATAGAAAGTTCAAGATCAAGGACTCTTTGGCCAGAAATTTGTTCAATAGGAAAAATATGGACTTCTGGCTGAGGAAACATCAAAAGCAGTCTATGAGTGTGTAAACTTCAGAACCGAGGACTCTTTGGCCAGAAATTTGTTTAGAAGGTCAAATCGGGAGTCTAAGAGTATTCATAAAAAGATAAAGATCAAGGACACTTTGGCCAGAAATATGTTCAAAAGGTCAAATTTTTGACTACTTTATGGCTGATGAAATATCCGAAGAAATCAATGAGCATGTACAGAAAGTTCAAGATCAAGGACTCTTTGGCCAGAATTATGTTCTAAAGGTCAAATATGCACTTCTGTATGGCTGATGTAACATCAGAAGTAATATATAAAAATGTATATAAATTTACCCTTTGATGACCTTTTCGCCTAAAAAATGTTCAATTGGTCAAGTTTGGACTACTGTCTGACTGATGAACCATCCGAAAGAGTCAATGCGCATGTATAGAAAGTGGAAGTTTGGGGACACTTCGGCCAGCATTTATATTCCGTAGATCATATTTGGACTACTATATGGTTGATGAAACATCAAAATGGAGTCAATGAGCATGTACAGAAAGTTCAAGATCAAGGACTCTTTGGCCAGAAATTTGTTCAATAGGAAAAATATGGACTTCTGGCTGAGGAAACATCAAAAGCAGTCTATGAGTATATAAACTTCAGAACCGAGGACTCTTTGGCCAGAAATTTGTTTAGTAGGTCAAATATGGACTATTGTGTGGTCAAAGTAACATTATTAGTATGCTATAAGAATACGTAGTATGTTACCCTTTGATGACTAATTGGTCAGAAAAGTGTTCAATAGGACAAATTTGGCTGATGAAATTGACTATAAAATGGTCGAGGTAACATTATCAGAAGACTATGAGAATGCATAGTATGTTAGCCTTTGATGACTCTTTGGCCAGAAAAAAGTTCAATTGAAAAAAATAAAGACCACTGTCTGGCTGATGATACATCAAAAGCAGACTATGAGTATGTACAATTAAAGTTCCAGGACACTTTGGCCAGATATTTGTTCAATAGATCAAATTTGCCTGGTCTGGCTGATGAAACATTACAAGTAGTCTATGAGAATCTAACATTAAAGTTACAGGACACTTTGGCCATAAAAATGTTAAATCGGTCAATTTTGCAAAACTGTATGGCTGATGAAACATCAGAAGGAGTCTAAAAGTATGTTAAAAATGTAAAAGTTCAAGGATTATTTGGCTTAAAGCTTTCATTAGGTAAAATTTGAACTATCAGTCTCTCTGATTTAACATTAGAGGAGACTATGAGCATGTATAAAATGTTCAAGATCAAAGACACTTTGTCCAGAAATATGTTCTTTAGTTTAAATATAGATAACTATTTTGTCAATGTAACATTCTCATATGTCTTCTAGTATGTATAGAAAGTAAAGGTTCCAAGACGCTTTGGCCAGAAATATGTGCAACATGTGAAATATAGACAATTGACTCATGGAGAATCGGGAGTCTAAGAATATTCATAAAAAGATAAAGATCAAGGACACTTTGGCCAGAAATATGTTCAAAAGGTCAAATTTTTGACTACTTTATGGCTGATGAAATATCCGAAGAAATCAATGAGCATGTACAGAAAGTTCAAAATCAAGGACTCTTTGGCCAGAAATATGTTCTAAAGGTCAAATATGCACTTCTGTATGGCTGATGTAACATCAGAAGTAATATATAAAAATGTATATAAATTTACCCTTTGATGACCTTTTTGCCTAAAAAATGTTCAATGGGTCAAGTTTGGACTACTGTCTGACTGATGAACCATCCGAAAGAGTCAATGCGCATGTATAGAAAGTGGAAGTTTGGGGACACTTCGGCCAGCATTTATATTCCGTAGATCATATTTGGACTACTATATGGTTGATGAAACATCAAAATGGAGTCAATGAGCATGTACAGAAAGTTCAAGATCAAGGACTCTTTGGCCAGAAATTTGTTCAATAGGAAAAATATGGACTTCTGGCTGAGGAAACATCAAAAGCAGTCTATGAGTATATAAACTTCAGAACCGAGGACTCTTTGGCCAGAAATTTGTTTAGTAGGTCAAATATGGACTATTGTGTGGTCAAAGTAACATTATTAGTATGCTATGAGAATACATAGTATGTTACCCTTTGATGACTAATTGGTCAGAAAAGTGTTCAATAGGACAAATTTGGCTGATGAAATTGACTATAAAATGGTCGAGGTAACATTATCAGAAGACTATGAGAATGCATAGTATGTTAGCCTTTGATGACTCTTTGGCCAGAAAAAAGTTCAATTGAAAAAATAAAGACCACTGTCTGGCTGATGATACATCAAAAGCAGACTATGAGTATGTACAATTAAAGTTCCAGGACACTTTGGCCAGATATTTGTTCAATAGATCAAATTTGCCTGGTCTGGCTGATGAAACATTACAAGTAGTCTATGAGAATCTAACATTAAAGTTACAGGACACTTTGGCCATAAAAATGTTAAATCGGTCAATTTTGCAAAACTGTATGGCTGATGAAACATCAGAAGGAGTCTAAAAGTATGTTAAAAATGTAAAAGTTCAAGGATTATTTGGCTTAAAGCTTTCATTAGGTAAAATTTGAACTATCAGTCTCTCTGATTTAACATTAGAGGAGACTATGAGCATGTATAAAATGTTCAAGATCAAAGACACTTTGTCCAGAAATATGTTCTTTAGTTTAAATATAGATAACTATTTTGTCAATGTAACATTCTCATATGTCTTCTAGTATGTATAGAAAGTAAAGGTTCCAAGACGCTTTGGCCAGAAATATGTGCAACATGTGAAATATAGACAATTGACTCATGGAGAATCGGGAGTCTAAGAATATTCATAAAAAGATAAAGATCAAGGACACTTTGGCCAGAAATATGTTCAAAAGGTCAAATTTTTGACTACTTTATGGCTGATGAAATATCCAAAGAAATCAATGAGCATGTACAGAAAGTTCAAAATCAAGGACTCTTTGGCCAGAAATTTGTTCAATAGGAAAAATATGGACTTCTGGCTGAGGAAACATCAAAAGCAGTCTATGAGTATATAAACTTCAGAACCGAGGACTCTTTGGCCAGAAATTTGTTTAGTAGGTCAAATATGGACTATTGTGTGGTCAAAGTAACATTATTAGTATGCTATGAGAATACATAGTATGTTACCCTTTGATGACTAATTGGTCAGAAAAAAGTTCAATTGGAAAAATAAAGACCACTGTCTGGCTGATGATACATCAAAAGCAGACTATGAGTATGTACAATTAAAGTTCCAGGACACTTTGGCCAGATATTTGTTCAATAGATCAAATTTGCCTGGTCTGGCTGATGAAACATTAGAAGTAGTCTATGAGAATCTAACATTAAAGTTACAGGACACTTTGGCCAAAAAATTTTAAATCGGTCAATTTTGCAAAACTGTATGGCTGATGAAACATCAGAGGGAGTTTAAAAGTATGTTAAAAATGTAAAAGTTAAAGGAATATTTGGCTTAAAGCTTTCATCAGGTAAAATTTGAACTAACAGTCTCTCTGATTTAACATTAGAGGAGACTATGAGCATGTATAAAATGTTCAAGATCAAAGACACTTTGGCCAAAAATATGTTCTTTAGTTTAAATATAGATAACTATTTGGTCGATGTAACATTCTCAGATGTCTTCTAGTATGTATAGAAAGTAAAGGTTCCAAGACGCTTTGGCCAGAAATATGTGCAATACGTGAAATATAGACAATTGTCTCATGAAGAATCGGGAGTCTAAGAGTATTCATAAAAAGATAAAGATCAAGGACACTTTGGCCAGAAATTTGTTCTAAAGGTAAAATATGGACTTCTGGCTGAGGAAATTTCAAAAGCAGTCTATGAGTGTATAAACTTCAGAACCGAGGACTCTTTGGCCAGAAATTTGTTTAGAAGGTCAAATCGGGAGTCTAAGAGTATTCATAAAAAGATAAAGATCAAGGACACTTTGGCCAGAAATTTGTTCAATAGGAAAAATATGGACTTCTGGCTGAGGAAACATCAAAAGCAGTCTATGAGTATATAAACTTCAGAACCGAGGACTCTTTGGCCAGAAATTTGTTTAGTAGGTCAAATATGGACTATTGTGTGGTCAAAGTAACATTATTAGTATGCTATGAGAATACATAGTATGTTACCCTTTGATGACTAATTGGTCAGAAAAGTGTTCAATAGGACAAATTTGGCTGATGAAATTGACTATAATATGGTCGAGGTAACATTATCAGAAGACTATGAGAATGCATAGTATGTTAGCCTTTGATGACTCTTTGGCCAGAAAAAAGTTCAATTGAAAAAATAAAGACCACTGTCTGGCTGATGATACATCAAAAGCAGACTATGAGTGTGTACAATTAAAGTTCCAGGACACTTTGGCCAGATATTTGTTCAATAGATCAAATTTGCCTGGTCTGGCTGATGAAACATTACAAGTAGTCTATGAGAATCTAACATTAAAGTTACAGGACACTTTGGCCATAAAAATATTAAATCGGTCAATTTTGAAAAACTGTATGGCTGATGAAACATCAGAAGGAGTCTAAAAGTATGTTAAAAATGTAAAAGTTCAAGGATTATTTGGCTTAAAGCTTTCATTAGGTAAAATTTGAACTATCAGTCTCTCTGATTTAACATTAGAAGACTATGAGCATGTATAAAATGTTCAAGATCAAAGACACTTTGGCCAGAAATATGTTCTTTAGTTTAAATATAGATAACTATTTTGTCAATGCAACATTCTCATATGTCTTCTAGTATGTATAGAAAGTAAAGGTTCCAAGACGCTTTGGCCAGAAATATGTGCAATACGTGAAATATAGACAATTGTCTCATGAAGAATCGGGAGTCTAAGTATTCATAAAAAGATAAATATCAAGGAAACTTTGGCCAGAAATATGTTCAAAAGGTCAAATTTTGGCTACTTTATGGCTGATGAAATATCCGAAGAAATTAATGAGCATGTACAGAAAGTTCAAGATCAAGGAACCTTTGGCCAGAAATATATTCTAAAGGTCAAATATGCACTTCTGTATATGGCTGATGTAACATCAGAAGTAATATATAAAAATGTATATATAAATTTACCCTCTGATGACCTTTTCGCCTAAAAAATGTTCAATGGGTCAAGTTTGGACTACTGTCTGACGGATGAACCATCCGAAAGAGTCAATGCGCATGTATAGAAAGTGGAAGTTTGGGGACACTTCGGCCAGCATTTATATTCCGTAGAATATATTTGGACTACTATATGGTTGATGAAACATCAAAATGGAGTCAATGAGCATGTACAGAAAGTTCAAGATCAAGGACTCTTTGGCCAGAAATTTGTTCAATAGGAAAAATATGGACTTCTGGCTGAGGAAACATCAAAAGCAGTCTATGAGTATATAAACTTCAGAACCGAGGACTCTTTGGCCAGAAATTTGTTTAGTAGGTCAAATATGGACTATTGTGTGGTCAAAGTAACATTATTAGTATGCTATGAGAATACATAGTGTTACCCTTTGATGACTAATTGGTCAGAAAAAAGTTCAATTGGAAAAATAAAGACCACTGTCTGGCTGATGATACATCAAAAGCAGACTATGAAAGTATGTACGTTATATATGAGTTATATACTATGAGTATATAATTAAAGCTCTAGGACACTTTGGCCAGATATTTGTTCAATAGATCAAATTCAATAGATCCTGGTCTGGCTGATGAAACATTAGAAGTAGTCTATGATAATCTAACATTAAAGTTACAGGACACTTTGGCCATAAAAATGTTAAATCGGTCAATTTAGCAAAACTGTATGGCTGATGAAACATCAGTTGGAGTCTAAAAATATGTTAAAAATTTAAAATTTCAAGAATTATTTGGCTTAAAGCTTTCATTAGGTAAAATTTGAACTAACAGTCTCTCTGATTTAACAATAATATTATTTTCTTTTTACCACCTCGGTGGGTTGTTTAAAAAAAAAAAAAATCTTCATGTTTTCTACTTGATGTAATGGTCTTAAGAGCAAATTTTATCCTCCACAGGGGCGAGCCATTTAGGCTATGTTTTATATTGCGCTGCTAGAGAAAGTGAAACTAAAAATAACCCGCGTGAGTCAAAAACGCGCTTTAGCCTAACTTACAACTACTTGCAGCTTTACGTTGCTTCTCGTCTCGTTTTCGTCAGGCGATAAAGGTTAATTGACGAACATATTTCGTCATCATTTTTGTTGACGAAAGCAACACTAGGCTGAAGCAATAGGTCTGATGAAATGGCGTTTGATATTATCAACAGCACGATCTGCGTGCATAACAAACGCGTTGGCTTTGCGTTGTGGTGGTCAGGCAACATAAAACAAAATTGTTCAGTCCATTCAGATTTGATTGTCTATTTTCTGTGTCCACTTTTCTTTTCTTAACACTTGGCATATTTTCGTTGGTCGCGAATGCTGTCAGATAGGCTACTGCGCGTTTGAATTTTAATGCCAGTGATGTGCTTACGCTGATGTTACCCATGACAATCTTGAAATGAGCGCGGGCCAAACATTTTCCTCCCACGGGACCGGATTTGGCCAACATGCCGCCTAATGAGGAACCCTGGTGTATTGCATGTGTTTTTCTGTTAGATTCAGTTAGATCTTGTATCCAATGCATATCTGAAACAAGTGCATATCTTGTATGTTATTCTTCACTGTACAGCGGATTAAGTTACATCGTGCATGCAATGCTAAAGAACATATTTTATGTTATCGCGTTAATGCACAACTAAATAAAACATATATTGTATACAATGCAATGCAACAGCCAAACATTGTAATTGTATTGTCTTGTAAGCAGTGCAATGAAACAAACCATATATTCTGGTTTATTCTTTAATGCACAATAGAATAAGTTATTTCTTTGTATGCAATAAGTAATATGTCCTGTTTCATTGCAGTGCTTACAACTAACATTCCATTGTGCATTGAAGACAAGAACATATGAACACATAGCATGTTGTGTTGCTTTGCATTGCACAAACGATCCATCTTAAAAAGATATGCATTGAAAAATAACATCAAAGATATGCACTTGTTTCAATGCATTGCATAAAACATCTTTCTTATTCAGTGTTTCATTGAAGAGATAAGGCATAACATCTATGACGTGCGTTGCATTGCAATGTGAACACTTAGCATGTTGTGTTGATTTGCATTGCATTGCACACACGATCTATCTTAAAAATATATGCATTGAAAAATAACATCAAAGATATGCACTTGTTTCAATGCATTGCATAAAATATATTTCTTATTCAGTTGTGCATTGAAGGATAAAGCATAATATCTATGACGTGCGTTGCATTGCAATGTGAACACATAGCATGTTGTGTTGCTTTGCATAGCACAAACGATCTATCTTAAAAAGATATGCATTGAAAAATAACATCAAAGATATGCACTTGTTTCAATGCATTGCATAAAATATCTTTCTTATTCAGTGTTTCATTGAAGAGATAAGGCATAACATCTATGACGTGCGTTGCATTGCAATGTGAACACATAGCATGTTGTGTTGATTTGCATTGCATTGCACACACGATCTATCTTAAAAATATATGCATTGAAAAATAACATCAAAGATATGCACTTGTTTTAATGCATTGCATAAAATATCTTTCTTAATCAGTTGTGCATTGAAGAATAAAGCATAACATCTATGACGTGCGTTGCATTGCAATGTGAACACATAGCATGTTGTGTTGCTTTGCATTGCACAAATGATCTATCTTAAAAATATATGCATTGAAAAATAACATCAAAGATATACACTTGTTTCAATGCATTGCATAAAATATCTTTCTTATTCAGTGTTTCATTGAAGAGATAAGGCATAACATCTATGACGTGCGTTGCATTGCAATGTGAACACATAGCATGTTGTGTTGATTTGCATTGCATTGCACACACGATCTATCTTAAAAATATATGCATTGAAAAATAACTTCAAAGATATGCACTTGTTTTAATGCATTGCATAAAATATCTTTCTTATTCAGTTGTGCACAAACTATTTATCTTAAAAAGATAGTTGTGCACAAACTATTTATCTTAAAAAGATATGCATTGAAAAATAACATCAAAGATATGCAATTGTTTCAAAGATATGCACTTGTTTTAATGCATTGCATAAAATATCTTTCTTATTCAGTTGTGCACAAACTATTTATCTTAAAAAGATAGTTGTGCACAAACTATTTATCTTAAAAAGATATGCATTGAAAAATAACATCAAAGATATGCAATTGTTTCAATGCATTAAATAAAATATCTTTTTATTCAGTTATGCATTGAAGAGAGAAGGCATAACATCTATGACGTGCGTTGCATTGCAATGTGAACACATTGCATGTTTTGTTGCTTTGCATTGCATTGCACAAAGGATCTATCTTAAAAAGATATGCATTGAAAAATAACATCAAAGATATGCACTTGTTTCAATACATTGCATAAAATATCTTTCTCATTCAGTTGTGCATTGAAGAATAAAGCATAACATCTATGACGTGCGTTGCATTGCAATGTGAGCATGTTGTGTTGCTTTGCATTGCATTGCACACACGATCTATCTTAAAAAGATATGCATTGAAAAATAACATCAAAGATATGCACTTGTTTTAATAAATTGCATAAAATATCTTTCTTATTCAGTTGTGCATTGAAGGATAAAGCATAATATCTATGACGTGCGTTGCATTGCAATGTGAACACATAGCATGTTGTGTTGCTTTGCATTGCACAAACGATCTATCTTAAAAAGATATGCATTGAAAAATAACATCAAAGATATGCACTTGTTTCAATGCATTGCATAAAATATCTTTCTTATTCAGTTGTGCATTGAAGAGAAAGGCATAACATCTATAACGTGCGTTGCATTGCAATGTGAACACATAGCATGTTGTGTTGCTTTGCATTGCACAAACGATCTATCTTAAAAAGATATGCGTTGAAAAATAACATCAAAGAAATGCACTTGTTTTAATGCATTGCATAAAATATCTTTCTTATTCAGTTGTGCATTGAAGGATAAAGCATAACATCTATGACGTGCGTTGCATTGCAATGTTAACACATAGCATGTTGTGTTGCTTTGCATTGCATTGCACACACGATCTATCTTAAAAATATATGCATGGAAAAATAACATCAAAGATATGCACTTGTTTTTAATGCATTGCATAAAATATCTTTCTTATTCAGTTGTGCATTGAAGAGAAAGGCATAACATCTAGAACGTGCGTTGCATTGCAATGTGAACACATAGCATGTTGTGTTGCTTTGCATTGCATTGCACACACGATCTATCTTAAAAAGATATGCATTGAAAAATAACATCAAAGATATGCACTTGTATTAATGCATTGAATAAAATATCTTTCTTATTCAGTTGTGCATTGAAGGATAAAGCATAACATCTATGACGTGCGTTGCATTGCAATTTGAACACATAGCATGTTGTGTTGCTTTGCATTGCACAAACGATCTATCTTAAAAAGATATGCATTGAAAAATAACATCAAAGATATGCACTTGTTTCAATGCATTGCATAAAATATATTTCTTATTCAGTTGTGCATTGAAGAATAAAGCATAACATCTATGACGTTCGTTGCATTGCAATGTGAACACATAGCATGTTGTGTTGCTTTGCATTGCATTGCACACACGATCTATCTTAAAAATATATGCATTGAAAAATAACATCAAAGATATGCACTTGTTTTAATGCATTGCATAAAATATCTTTCTTATTCAGTTGTGCATTGAAGGATAAAGCATAACATCTATGACGTGCGTTGCATTGCAATGTGAACACATAGCATGTTGTGTTGCTTTGCATTGCACAAACGATCTATCTTAAAAAGATATGCATTGAAAAATAACATCAAAGATATGCACTTGTTTTAATGCATTGCATAAAATATCTTTCTTATTCAGTGTTTCATTGAAGAGATAAGGCATAACATCTATGACGTGCGTTGCATTGCAATGTGAACACATAGCATGTTGTGTTGATTTGCATTGCATTGCACACACGATCTATCTTAAAAATATATGCATTGAAAAATAACATCAAAGATATGCACTTGTTTTAATGTATTGCATAAAATATCTTTCTTATTCAGTTGTGCATTGAAGAAAAAAGCATAACATCTATGACGTTCGTTGCATTGCAATGTGAACACATAGCATGTTGTGTTGCTTTGCATTGCACAAACGATCTATCTTAAAAAGATATGCATTGAAAAATAACATCAAAGATATGCACTTCTTTCAATGCATTGCATAAAATATCTTTTTATTAAGTTATGCATTGAAGAGAGAAGGCATAACATCTTTGACGTGCGTTGCATTGCAATGTGAATGCACAGCATGTTGTGTTGCTTTGCATTGCACAAACTATTTATCTTAAAAAGATATGCATTGAAAAATAACATCAAAGATATGCAATTGTTTCAATGCATTAAATAAAATATCTTTTTATTCAGTTATGCATTGAAGAGAGAAGGCATAACATCTATGACGTGCGTTGCATTGCAATGTGAACACATTGCATGTTTTGTTGCTTTGCATTGCATTGCACAAAGGATCTATCTTAAAAAGTTATGCATTGAAAAATAACATCAAAGATATGCACTTGTTTCAATACATTGCATAAAATATCTTTCTCATTCAGTTGTGCATTGAAGAATAAAGCATAACATCTATGACGTGCGTTGCATTGCAATGTGAGCATGTTGTGTTGCTTTGCATTGCATTGCACACACGATCTATCTTAAAAAGATATGCATTGAAAAATAACATCAAAGATATGCACTTGTTTTAATAAATTGCATAAAATATCTTTCTTATTCAGTTGTGCATTGAAGGATAAAGCATAATATCTATGACGTGCGTTGCATTGCAATGTGAACACATAGCATGTTGTGTTGCTTTGCATTGCACAAACGATCTATCTTAAAAAGATATGCATTGAAAATAACATC